>JAJIBD010008320.1:0-99034 GCA_021461705.1 Cryptotis parvus
AAACAGTATGGTATTTGGAATAAAGACAGACCTACAGACCAATACAATAGATTTCCAGCATCCTGACACACACCCTCAAATTTACAATCACTTAATTTTTGGTAAGGATCAAGAAATATGAAGTGTAACAAGCAAAAGCCTCTTTAACAAATGGTGCTGGGACAACTGGAGGCTACATGCAAAAAAAATGGAAAGTCTTTATCTCACAGTGGTATAATAAAAATTTTTTTTAAAAAAAAAAAAAAGGAACTCAGACCTCTATCTAACTCCATGAATAAGAGTCAGATCAAAATGGATTAAAGACCTCAACATAAGACCTGAATCCATTAAGTACAATGGAAAAATCATAGGCAAAATCCTTCATGATAGTGAAGCTACAAAGACATTTTTAAAGATGAAATATCACCAACCAAGCAACTGGAAGCAAAGGTAAACAAATCATAACCACATTAAATTAGAAAAGCTTTTACACCCCCAAAAAGAAATAATAACCAAGACACAGGGACAGCCAACAGAATGGGAAAAATTTATTTATCCAATACCATTCAGATAAGGGGTTAATATCAAAGATATATAAAGTACTGATAGAACTTTTCAAGGAAAAAATCTAACCTTATCAAAAAATGTGAAGAAGAAATGAACAGAATGTTCCTCCAAAGAAGTACAAATGGCAATTGGCACAAGAAACAATTACAATTCTCTACTTTATTAAACATCAAGGAGATGCAAATCTAAACAACAATGAGATACCATCTCACAACACTGAGACTGGCATACATCAAAAAGAACAAGAACAACCTGTACTGGCACAGATGTGGGGGAAAAGAGATTCTCATTCACTGTTGGTGGGAATGAGACCACCAACTGGTCCGGCCTTTCTGAAAACATTCTTCATAAAAAACTGAAATTAAGCTCCCATTTGATCCAGTAATACCTCTTCTGGGAAAAACCCCAGGGGCACAAAAACACAAACCAATAATACTATCTGCACTTCTATGTTCATTGCAGCACTATTCACAATTGCTAGACTCTAGAAACAATCCAAGTGCCCGAGAGCAGATGACTGGATAAAGAAACTATGGTGCATCTACACAATGGAATATTACACAGCTCTTAGGAAAAATTAAGTCACGAAATTTTCTTATAAATGGAAGGACATGGAGATTATCTTGCTGAGTGAAATGAGTCATAAGGAGAGGGACAGACATATAATGTTTGCACTCATTTGTGGGATATAAGAAATAAGATAATATGAGGCTAAAACCCAAGGACAGTAGAAACAGGGGCCAGGAGGTTTGGTCTACAGTTGGAAGCCTAAGTCCATTGCTGGGAGAGAAGATAATTGTTATAGAGAAGGGATCAATATGATAATTATAGTTGAAAATGATCACTCTGGATAAGAACTGTGTGCTGAAAATAAGTAAAGGAACAAATATGATAACCTCTCAGCAACTGTATTGCAAATCATAATGCCGAGAGAGAGAGAGAGAGAGAGAGAGAGAGAGAGAGAGAGAGAGAAAATAGGCAGGCTGTTTGGGGGTTAGGGGTAGGTTGGAAATGGGGATGTTGGTGGTAGGAAATGTTCATGGTGGAGGCATGAGTATTGGAACGTTGTATGATGGAACCTAACTATAAAGAGCTTTGTAAAAATGTATCTCATGATTATTCAATTAGAAAACATAAGTATTGACAACATTGTAAACATATTACCTCAACTAGCCATACCACTCCTGGGAATCCTCTGGGAAACCAAAAATACGCAGCGGAAACATCATCCCTACTTTTATGTTCATAGCAGCATTATTCACAATAGCCAGAATCTGGAAGCAACTAGAGTGCCCGAAAATCGATGACTGGGTAAAGAAGCTTTGGTACATCTACACAATGGAATACTATGTAACTGTTAGGAAAAATGAAGTTATAAAATTTGCCTATAAATGGATGGACATGGAGAAGATTATGTTGAGTGAAATTAGCCAGAAGGAGTGAGACAGATACAGAATGACTGCATTTATTTGCATAACGTAAATATATATGTACATATTATGATACCAATATCCAAGGTCAAGTGAAACATATATCAGGAGGTCTTGTCAAAGGTGGAAATTATCACAAACGTGTGGGAGTCAGGAGGCTAGGTAAGACAGAAAATGGAACAGTGTGCTAACAATTGTCGAGAGGTACTAATGCTAACTAGAACTGAGCATTAAATAGAGGCAAAAGACACACATGACAACCCTTTAGTGTATGTTCTGTAATCCATAGTCTGGAAGGGAAGGAAAAGAGAAAGAGAGAGAAAGGGAAAGAAATAAAGAACCTGTCATGGAGGAGGCCTGGGGAGGTAGGAGGGAAGCGGGGACGTTGGTGGTGGGAGATGGGCACTGGTGGCGGGATGGGTGCTGGGACACTGTATGACCAAAACCCAAATTTGAACTTTTTAATTGTATATCTTTGTAATTGTAAAAATTAAAAATTAAAAAAAAAATAAAATAAAACTTATTTGGACAAGCAATCTTTATAGGATAATAGATTGCTCACCTAGTAGAGGAATTATCACATTAACTGCTTATATTTCAAGACTGCTTATATTTCAAGATCTTTGTCTTGAGATTCCAATAGATATAAAGCATTATATCACAAAACACTTCAGACTCAATCTTCCTTCATTGAATGGGTCTCTTCAAACAGCGTGAGCTTTTACCAAACCCTCTCCATATCCATAATTGCCCTCCCATTCCAAGACTAGAAAAACTTGTCAAGGCTTATCTCCTTTATTAGATTTAATAACCTTAGGTTTGGTTAGTTGGCAGGTACTTATAAAAAGAGAAGAAAAAGAAGAGTCAAGAGTTGATCAAAGTAGTAGCTGTGATGAGCCTAGCAGAAATGAAATACTGTCTTACTGAGGCAGCATATGATCTGGTTTACATAGGTCTTGCTATAGTGACCGTGAAGTCTATAAAACAATTAGGCAGCATATGATCTGGTTGAAAATGATAAAAATAGCAGCACTCATGGTGTGGGGTTCCTCTGCTTCTTGCAAGGCTCTGCTGGGATGGCCAACCAGGGCTAGAACTTGCTTACCCTCCTAAATGCCTCATGATCAGCTGGGCACAGGGAGAGCCAGTAGTAGCTCTATCCCATGTCTCTGGGTCTCTGTATCAGGCATAACTGGGCTTGAAATAGACAGCTGTAGGGTGGGACTCTGATGAGCAGGGCTGTGATCAGCTCTTCTGCTGGGTGGAGCTCTGACAAGCTGTGGAGTCCAGATGTTGAAAATGGTGGCTCTCATGGTATGGGGGTTCCTCTGGCTTCTTGTGAGGCTCTGCTGGGATGGCAGGTCAGGACTAGAATTTGCCTTCCCTCCTGGGCACCTCATGATCAGCTGGGCACAGGGAAAACCGGTGGTAGCGCTACCCGGTGTCTCTGAGTCTCTGGATCAGGCATACCTGGGCTTGAAATATTTTCAAAATTTCAACATCTTTTATGAAAATAGATTTCAACATCTATTTTCAACATTTGCACTCCACAGCTCGTCAGAGCTCCACGCAGCAGAAGAGTTGATCTTTTCCCGTTTCACGTGGCCGCTTTGCAGCCAGCACAGTTCATTAATACATGCATGAGATAAGAGGCTACTACAAGAGTTTCCCACCCGCATGGCAATCTACCCATGTCATATTTGATATGCCAACAATTATAGACCTCATTCCCATGACCTGAAGGAATGGTTTGAGGCTCTTCATGTTCCTGGGTGAGCAGTTGCCCTTGGGTTACACTAGCATGTGACAGGATGTATGGAGATGTTACTGGTGCCCATTTGACCAAATCAATGAACAACAAGTGATACAAGTGATGATCTGGTTTACGTAGTGTCGGGGCGCTCTGCGGGGTCCCCGACAGTGCCGGGAAGCGAAGTTCCCTTCTACCTCCCGGCCGGCCAGGAATGGATGGACACTCAGGAATCCGATGCGGTTTTAGAAGGCTTTACTTATCACAGGTTCAGGCATACAAATCAGCAAAAAGGAAAAACCCGATGCTTAGGATTCCAGGCTAGAACCCCAGCCACGTGTAGGCCAAGATGGCGGCCACCATGTGTAAAACTTCCAAGGGGAATAAACGCTCACAAGGCGAAATCCCACCGGGAAGAAGAAGCCCGGGAGAGCGGGAACCAGCAAGTTTATACCCTCCCCGCAACTCAGACCTTCCTCCCATTGTTATGGAAAGCAGGGAGGGTCCAATGCCCTTAGGTAGTCCCTCCCTGCATCTCACCTAGGGCCTTTACTGTGCTAATGTTTTGAGCCGGAATGCCTTTGAAATGTAGAGAAGGGGGTTTCTGAGATGGCATGTCACTGTACCAAAGATCAACACCAATGCCAGTTAAATATTTCTCCAAGCCTTCACAAGTCTCCTCTACTTCATTGTAGTTTTATATTTTATCAGGGAGCCATGCTTGTTTGTTTGGAAGCAAACAGCATTTCTCTCTGGTCTAATTACTTAGGTGTCCTTACGTGGCCAGGCTAATATGCTGGTAAGATCTAGCTAGTCCCACGATGATTGTGATAGCATGGGAGAATATTTATACCAGCTAGTACAGCATACATGGTCGGATAAACTGCCACATTTAGACTACCCCCTTATCTACAGAATGATTTGCGGGAGGCAATCCAGAGCAGATGCAGCGGCCCTTAGGAGTCCTGCAACAACGTAGCTCTTGCAATAGTGATCGTGATGTCTATAAAATAATTAGGCAACAAATAATAAACTACAAATACCTGAGCTTCACTTGAATTTTTCTTGGGCTTGCAGCATTGCAACTCTACCCCTGCGATGTTATTTGTTCATTTACTTGCCCAGCTATTATTTTTTCAGAGTTTCTGAAAGAAATCATTTTCCAGAATATGAGCCAGCAAGTTGCTGACAGATGTGTCTGCAAGTGATTCAAACCCCACAAAGAAGTGTGTTTAAAATCCAAAGGGACTTTCCTTTGGTGATTAAGAACTCAATACCAACTCCACCCAGGGAGGAATTCACTTCCTTTTATCTTGTTCCATTTCTGTTTTGTTTGGGGTGTTAAATCAGGGTACACCACAGGGCTGCAAGGCAAGCACCATACCCCCTATACTAGCTATACTATCTTTTTGACCCCTGACCATTTCCTAGACAGGTGGAGGCAGGATCTGACTCACATAAGGTACAGAATAATATAAGCCCTGGAAGAAAAATACTCAAACATATTTCTTCCTCAAATGAGAAAGCCCTAATGTCCATACATTCTCTCTATCAACAAATTCTTCCCCTTTGGGGAGACAGTGATTTAAATCCCTGGTGTTCATTTTACTGTTACCCAGAGGGAATTGTAATTTTCTATTTTACCATGGTGGTGTTTTTTCGGGGCTTTTCTGTTTGTTTGTTTGCCTTGGCACTCACCAAGAAGCAGTGAATCTTTGAGTTTAGTAAAAAAAAAGTATCCTAAATATGGAATCAATGTCCCCTCAAGAAACTTCATTTATCTATTTTTAGTGAAGTAGATCTAAATTTAGAAACTGGAAAGGCCAAAAGCTAAGAACTGAAGATACAAGATTAATCAATTTACATGAACAGTGGACCTAAAATTTAAAAAAATTGTTTTTGTTTTGGGTGTTAAATCAGGCTACACCACATGGCCATATTCAAGGCAAGGACCACACTCCTATATTATCTATACTATCTTTTTGTCCCCTGACCATTTTCTAAATAGGCATTTAACCATTTTCTAATATTTTTCTTTTTTTAAATTTTAGGGTCACATGCTCATAGTTTTAGGGACAAAATAAAGTAACCTCAGAGAATTGGCCTTGGTTCAAGGAGGAAGAAAAATCTTTGTCAAAGACTTAACTCCATGATGCATGAAACTTATTTAAAGGTATTTTTAACTTGTTTCTTTTCTCCTTTCTCACAAGCAAGTGTACACAATGCATTTTTGTCTCACTAGTTTTGATGTAGCATGCTAATTATTGCCACATCAAATAAGAAGAAAAGTGTGTGTTATCCTCTAGAATTAGTTGACCAGTTCATCAGCTTCAGTCAAGTGCCATTTTGCCTCCAAAGGAACACTAAAGAATTCACAGGTCTTCTGATGAATCATAAATAATCTTATGTAATACAGCAACAATTTGCTGTATAGAAAAAACAATTTACATATCTTTTTCTTTTTAATTTTAGGGTCACATCTGGCAGTGTTCATTGATTACTCCTGGCTCTGTGTCAGGCATCACTTGGAGGACCACATAGGGTGCTGGTGATCAAACCTGGGTCAGCAGCATACAAAGCAAGTGCCCTACTATTTAATGAGGCCGAATTTTTTATAATTTGTCCAAATTTTCTTTAGTTTTTTTATTTTTATAGATACCAACTTCATGATTTTTATTTATAGCTTTGTTGCTATTGTTGGTGCTGCTGTTTTGCATAGTTGTAAAACCACAACTGGAAGAGCTCAGGAATCGCTCCTAGTATGGCTTCAGGGACTTAACATGTGCCTGGGATCAAATCCAGGACTGGGTTTGTTAGCATGCAAAGCAAGAGTTCTACCCACTGATTATCGATCTGACCCTCACTCAAAGTCTTTTAAAAGGGTTTCTCCTCCCATTCCATGACTCATTTCACTCCCATCACATTATCAATTTAGTTCACAGCACCACATCTCACAGTCTGAACCAAACTTACACCACCCTTAAAGAGAGATAGCTTACTTGTCCTAGATCAATGCAACATTCTGGGATGATTTCACATTTAATAATAGCTTATCAAAATCATTGAGAGTAAGAATTTCCAGTCCTTTCAAAAAGGTGTTTTCTAATTCAATAACCCAGAAAAGATCATGATAGCATTTGCAGATACATTTTTCCTTTTAAAACTTCATTATTTATTTACATGATACAATTTAATGGGTATAGTAAATACTTTCACATTTGTATAAAATTGATTGTTTTTACAGTTTTGGCATATCAAATACGTGACAAACAGCTTGCCAGGCTTTGCCATGCAGGCGGGGTACTCTCAGAAGCTTGCCAGGTTCTCTGTGAGGCGCGGTGAATAAATACTCTTGGTAATTTACTGATGAACCAGAATGATAGCCTAGCACAGGGAAGGTGTTCGTCTTGCATGAGGCTGACCCGGTTCGATCACTGGCATCCCATATGGTCCCCGTGCACTGCCAGGAGTAATTTCTGAGTGCAGAGTGCAACAGGGGAGAGCTCATAGCAGCTCTGCCCCGTGTATCTGTGGACATGGGCATCTCCTCATGGACAGTTCCACAATGAAATTAACCACATCATATTCAATCAATGGTTTTGCTTGACTGTCGCTGTTGTCCCAAAATTCTAAACAGGTTCGGACCACTGGCTCCTTCATGCAAAATTCTACTTAATGGAATGGGGAGAAAGGGCTGCAACATTTAAGAAGAGAACTCCCCAGAATGACCACCAACTGGGAGCTTTTTGGCACCATTGCAGCAACATGGGAAGATGCCGTCATTGATGACATAGATGAAGAATACAACCAACTGGTTCAGCACATCCATGATAGTGCAAAAAATGCCGAGAAAGAGAGAGACACAAAAGGACGCCTGTCTTCAAAAATTCTCAAGCCCATTCTCCATTCTCCAATGTGGCAAGCCGCGAGCCTCAGGCAACCATAAGCTAACGTCCAAGCTAGCAATGCAATGCAGAGAAGCGATAAAGGAAGACCTCAAAGAGAGAAGAGCAGCAATACTGGCCAATGCAGCAGAAGCTGAGAAAAGCATTCACAATGCCTGCCACCTGTCTTCACCAACTATAAGCCCAAGATGACTGCCCTCCAACGTCCTGATGGATCTATCACATCTTCTAGAAAGGCAATGGAGATTATTCATGACTTCTACTCAGATATCTTTGATAGTCATGCCCACCTGCCCACATACCAAATTCGACAGGATGAATATGCTGTTCCCAATATTCTCCCTTTCTGAAATTCGGCATGCCATTTCATCGCTAAAGAAGTGAACAACAAGCCCAGACAAACTGAGACCCAAACACCTGAAGAATCTGCCATCAGTACTCATCAATACACTGGCTCGGCTCTTTACATGCTACCTGTCTGAATGCAAGGTGCCCTCCCAATGAAAAAGCATCAAGACAATTCTACTGTTCAAGAAGGGAGACATCCACGACATTGGAAACTATCACCCCATCTGCCTATTGTCCGTCATCTATAAGCTGTTCACTTGAGTCATCCCGAACAGGATTGGCAGAACATTAGATAAGGGACAACCATGTGAGCAAGCTGGCTTCTGAAAAGGATTCAGCACAATCGACCATATCCACACAGTAACCAAGCTCATCGAGGTCTATAGGAGTTCAAGATGACACTCTGTTTAACGTTCATTGATTTAAAGAAAGCCTTTGATTCTGTTGAGACCCAAACTGTCATCGAAGCCTAGCCTAACAGGGCATTCAAACCCAATACATCAAGATCCTTTGTGAAGTATATTATGGATTCACCACCAGGATCTCACCATTCTACAAGGAAGTGATCGTTGATGTCAAAAGAGGGGTTCACCAGGGTGATACCATTTCACCAAAACTCTTCAGTGCCACCCTCAAGAACATCATGTGACAACTAGAATGGGAAGGAATAGGAGTGAAGGTAGACGGTCAGCAACTACACCACCTCTGCTTCGCTGATGACCTCATTCTAATCACACCAAACATTAGCCAAGTGGCACAAAGGCTGACTTTGACCATGAATGTGGAAAGATAAGTCTACAGCTGAATCTCAACAAAACAATGTTCATGAAAAACAAACTAGTTCCAGATGTTCCATTAACTCTCAATGGAACAAGCATCTCCAAATGCAGCAGTTATACGTACCTAGGTGGAGAACTCAACATGACGAATGGCCTAGCACCTGAGCTGAGCAGGCAGAAGAGAGTGGCATGAATGCCTTCAAGAGTGTTGAAGAAATAGCTAAAAACCTCCAACTCGGGCACATCTCTTCTACTCCACCATTCTCTCTGCCTCAGAGACCTGGGCCCTACAAAAGCAGCAGGATGAGAATGCTATTCGGATCTCCCAAAGAGGAATCAAAAGAGCTATGACTGGAATATCATGCCTCACTCAAGTGAGAGAAGAAATCCAGAGTTCCAACCTCTTGTCGACGATTGAGAATCAGGGACACTGTCTCATTTGCCAAGGAGTCAAAAATCAGAAGGGCAGGACATATAATGCGACTTGGAGATAACTGCTGGACTAGAGCCATTACAGACTGGATCCCACGGGATGTCAAAAGATCATGTATTCGCCACCTACAAGATGGTCAGGCTTCTTCATCAAGACCCTGAATGAACGTTTTGAGGCTCCTCGTATTCCTGGAGCAAGCAGATGCCATTGGGCTACACTGGCACATGACAGGGACAAATAGAAGCATTACTGGTGCCTGCTTGAGCAAATTGACAAATAACGGGATGTCAAGTGAAGTGATGAAGTGATAAAATTGATTGCACATGCCACCAAAATTCCAGTACAATCACATCACCCAAAAGACCCCCCTATCTTTATCGTCCTCCTCTACCCTGCTTTTACCCATATCACGAAAATTCCAGTACGATATCGTCACCCAAAAGAGCCCTCTATCTTTATCTTCCTCCACTATCCTGTTTTTACCTTTAGAAGTCAATGTAGTTTTTTTTTTAAAGTCTAGGATTTTGTTTCGTTAAATTGTTGTTTTTCACTAGTTTGTTTTACTTTAGTTTTTAATATTCCATACATGAGTGAAAACATCCAGTTTCTTATTTATTTTATTTCACATAATTTTGTCAATTTCCATCCTCTTTGTGCTAAATAACTCAATTCCATTTTTCACGATGCAGAAAAGCATTCTATTACTTATGAACATCAGTCCCAAAGACTGGAGCTCCTTTATATAATCATATGTTGATGGAAAATTAGGATGAATTTATGTTTTGGCTATTGTGAATAATACTATTGAAAACATAGGGATAATATTTTCAAAATTAGTATTTTCAATTTTTTGGACCTTAGTGGGATCTAGAATCTGGAATCAGCTGGCTGTATATGGTATCACTTGGATCACTTGTCTTCCCGTTCTTCATCCATTTGCTCAAGCGGCATCAGTAATATCTCCATTCACCAGTAATGTTTCCGGCTATACGTGGTAAGAAGTACTAATGCCATTCTCTATAAATTACATTCTGCAGCAGCATGGTTCATCAATAAATGCATAAGATGAGAGCCTACTAGTACCACACCCACACGGCAGAGTCTGGCAAGCTACCCGTGTCATATTTGATATGCCAAAAACCAGTATCAATTATAGACCTCATTCCAATGACTTGAAGGAATAGACTGAGGTTCTTCATTTTCCTGGAGTGAGCAGATGACCTTGGGCTACACTAACATGAGACAGGACATCCGGAGATGTTACTGGTGCCCGCTCGAGCCAATCCTTTTCTTTCATTTCCTTTTCTTTCATTCTTTCTTCCGTTCTTTTTTTCTTCCTCCTTCCTTCGTTCCTTTCTATTCTTTCCTTTTTTCTTTCTTTTGCTTCCTTCTCCCTTCCATCATTCTCCTACCTTTCTTTCTCTCTCTTTTTTTTGTCTTTTTCTTCCTTCCTTCTTTCCTTATTTCTCTCATTTTCTTTGTGAGAATATATATTTACCATTTTTTGATCATTACACAGGATCAACAATTCATGTTTTGCATGTATTTTGCTTCTGTTGTCTTTTTGGTTCTATTTCTCCTTTTCTAGTTCTTACAAGTGTAAGGCTAGATTGCTTAGTTGAGACTTCTCCTTGTTTTTCTACATGGAACTACATTTCAATTAGTTTCCTTTCAATGCTGTTATTTGCTATATCCTATAGTGTCTGATAATTTATCTCTTTTTGTTGCTCTCCACGTAGTTGGTCCAAGTGTTTTTCAGAAGTATACTTTATAGTCCATATATTTGAGTTTTTTCCAATTTTCTTTTTTGTTATTTGATGCCATTGTGATCAGAAATATTTCTATCCTAATTTCACTTATTTAGTTTTGGGGACACAACCAGTGCTCAGGAGTTCATTCCTGGCTCTGTACTTAGGGATCAATCCTGGTCAGTGCTCAGGGGACCAATGGGGTGCCAGGCAAGCACCTTATAACTTATTATCTCACCATTCATCTGTTATCATTTTAATATTTAATCTTCATTGATTTCTCCCAACATATGTTCTATTTTTAGAGAATTTTCCATGTGAACTTGAGAAAAAATATGCACCTCATTTTGGCACAATGAAAACCTCTGCTGATATGTAGTTTTAATAGATATGGACATATTAGTCTATCACATCAATTAGGGGCTGGAGCAATAGCACAGCAGATAGGGAGTTTGCCTTGCATGCAGCCGACCTGGGTTCGATTCCTGGTATCCCATATGATCCCCAAGCACCACTGGGATGAATTCCTGAGTTAAGATCATTTAAATATCTCTGCTCCAAGTTAGCCTGATCTGTGACTCTCCAATTATTCAAATAAAAACACAACTTTAGATTTTTAGTGAGGATGTTTACCTTGCCTATGGCCAAATAACCACCTCTCTACTTCATACATATGCTTCCTCAAATGCTATCATTCCAATAAAGTCAATAAGAGTCACTCTTTAAAATCTCTTAGTTACCCATTTGTTCTTCTTACATTCCTTTTCCCAATTACTTACTCTGCTTTACTTTTTATTCAATAACACCTATCACCTACTAACTCTAATTCCTTCTAATTAAATAATTAGAAGACATTAAGTTGTATTTTGTATATTTTGTATCTCCCCATTTGTGAAAGTTTTTATTTACAAACAGAGGTCATTAATAAGTGTCCAGACAATTCAAGGTATAATAATAACCCTTTAAGAACTATTTCTTGAATAAATGAATTCTATTTTACCACAATATTATAAAAGAAGCATAATTTTTTGTCCTTACAGTGCTTGAGAAGCAAGATCTTCAATAAGTGTTCATTTAAAAGCACACTGTTTGCAATGAAAGAGCCATGTCCTCAATTTAGGCCTCTTTCCTGGAACTCATAATTTAAACCGGAGACATTTTCCCAAGATAGAGGAGAGATGAGTATCAAAATTAAAAATGAAGTGAGGAGTTGATGAAGGAATAGCAATAGATTTTTGTGTGTCAAGCTAAGCAATCAGGCCTACTCACCATAATATAAGGTCTACATAAAATAGTGACATCATTAAAACTATGTTCTGGGGCCAGAGGATAGCCCAGCAGGTAGGGCGTTGTTTTGCACGCGGCCGGCCTGTGCCGCCCGGGTTCGATCCCTGGCATCCCATATGGTTCCCCGAGCACCGAGCACTGCCAGGAGTAGTTCCTGAGTGCAGAGCCAGGAGAAACCCCAGAGCATTGCCGAGTGTGACCAAAAAAGCAAAAAAAAAAAAAAAAAAAACTATGTTCTGGAAGATAACTGGAATAGCTATGAGAAGTACCACATTTAACAGAGCCTAATCTCATTCAAAGATTTTCAAAGTCCCAAATGTTTGTTTCCTACTAATTTGTAGGATCTAATTAATTCATCCCAGTCCTCAGTAAGAAAAAATATATCTGACACAAGAGTTAGGAGACTATAATTTATTTTATATATTAACAAATTAAATTATTACTAACAAATTAAATTAAGAATTATTTTCTATGGGAACAGTCACAATAGTCATCTTCTATTATAATAGTCAACTCCAGAAAAGTCATATTCTAAAGCACCATGCTTTCATCAAATGAGATGCCATATTTTTACCAATAGTCAGGACATATCACCTGCATCATCAAGTGCTATCTGACATGTCATAAAAGGAGGCTCAGAACGCAGAGGTGTTCTCCAATAGGACAGCTGTGGCATATCATTACATATTTAAGTGTTCATTGTCTCATCAGGAAAAATACACAAACCCAGGATCTAGTCAGTTACCTAGCTGTCCCCTGAGGTAAAATCTTATAATCACATATTCTTACTACTTAGGAAAAAAAGGATAAAGTGAAATGGTCATAGGATATAGAGATTATAAATAATATATATTAATAGATATTTATTATATAGAATTGTTATAAATACTTTATGAATCTTAAAATATATTCCCCATATAAATAATGTAAAATATTAATAAATAGATTTGGACTTTAAAATTTAAATATTGAAGCAGCGTCATCAGTATTTTTGGTGCTCTTCGGCCTCGAAGCTGATTTTGACTTCTTTTCCTCTTCCTTTGGGTCGTGTTTGTTGGTAGATAACCCATCACATTGAAGAGTTCATGTATAGCTTTCTTCTGAACTTTCATATCATTAACCTGTTGAAAAGAAAGTACAAAAATCAATACCAGAAATCTAAATCATCAGGATTTATGAATTAACTGCTGCCATCGTGGTCCCTAATAATGGAGGAATTGCTTAAAATAATTTTTGCTGCCATGATAATACCTTAATAAGCAATGATGATTTCTTTAATTAAACTTTGCTTTTAGTCTCAAGTGAGTTATTATTAGTCAATAATTCCTAAGTTTGATGTGTAGCAAGATAACCTGAAGATCTAATAAAGAAATCAGGTGTTTCTTCTCAGGGATAACCTGAGTTCTGTATGGTATTTCCAAGTTTGGGAATCACTGGTATACCTCTAGTTTTGTCAACACCAAGTCTAAGGCGATGAACACTATAAATTTTGTCTCCTCACAATAGAACAACTTAATTACTTATATAATGGTATTAAAAATAAATACATATTTTCTTATGACAATAATGTTACTTTTGTGTATGTTTAAAATTAAGAGTTGCAGCACGCTTTCCTGTACCCTGTCATCTATTCCAAGAAGTTAAACAATTTCCTCACTCTAGCCAGTGGGATCACTTAAATTCATGCTAATAAAATGAACACCAGATCCTTTCATCCTGGCTCTGCCTTTACATATCTTAGTAGTGCTGGAAACATTGCTACCACCTTGTCACGTTAGAGAATGATGAGGAGATAACATAGAATATAGAATTAGTGATTAAAAGTCATAGCATACATTAAGTATGTTAGCAGTTAAGCAAGAGAACAATGGCTGAGAGCACACTCAAGTTTACAAACCACAAAGCAGGAGGCAAAGAACAATGGAACAAGAAGAGTTTTTTGAAGGCCTATTACAATAGGGTAAAAAAAAATTTCTCCTAGAAGCATGGAAGAATGGAATAAACAGAGCTGCTCTAGGCCTGTCATAGAAAATGTTTTTACCGGATATGTGTTTCCAAGTGACAAGTATTACTTTCCAGTGTCTGAAGCACCACTGAAAAACTCAGATAATCACCCAGGACTGAATAACATATCAGAGGATTCACTTTAATGCTTTTTGTTTCAATCCTTACATTGTGGCCCAAGGAGATCCACTAAGTATTGGAAAACTCTATCAATGGAAATTATTAGCAGTCATATAATTTTTACAAGCATTTGAACTATTATAGCTGCACTATATTAGAGACTAGAGAAATTCTCAGGAATATGCATGCATTTCATCTTCTGAGGGTTTATACAAGAGGAATGAGAGACAGACTATTTATATAGGGCGAGTAGGGCACAGATCTTGATAGCAAAGGTCAGAATTGAACTGAACTCCCTTCTCAAGAACGGGGAATAATGGGTAAACAAGCATCAGTGCTTCATGTGGGAGAGTGATATAGCCATGTATCCATTACACAACTCAACAAGACAGAAAACAGGAGATCTCATCGCACCATTGAAACTTTGTAATGTGACTGTGAAGTTGACAGGTTAGAGTGGGTCAGGGGTTTGGTGGGGAAGCAATATGAGAATACTGATGAAGGGAAGTTGTCACTGGTGGTGGGATTGGTGTTGAAATATTGTAAACCTAAAACTCAACTAACAATAACTTTGCAAATCACAGTACTTTAATTTAAAATTTAGACAAAAGAACTGAACTCCCTTCTCACCTAAGCCTGTTTATATTGAAACCAAAGCCAGAGGGACCGGAAACTTTGTCTGCAGGACACAATTTGGTAGGGTTGAGGGACTGGGAATGCTAGCGGGAGGTACCTTTTGTCTTTATAGTCTTTACAGCTTAATAGTTAGCTTTGAAGCTTTCTTTCAGATACTAAAAATCAGAATTTAGAAATTAAGTTTTGAAAAACTCAAAAATTAAGAGAGTTGCATTTGCATGAGAAAAAGTTGGAGGCTTAAGGACTTCTAGCAGTTGCTAGAACCCCTTATTTATAAGGTATAAATTCTACTTATTTTTCTTGCTAAAAGAAAAATGCCAATTGACCCCCTTGTTCTATACATTATAAGGATAGTCAGAGTGAAGCAATGGGAAAGCCATAGCTTTTTTTTTTTTTACCATCTCATTTTCATAGTTGAGGCACTAGCAAATTTTAGAGCAAAGGACACAAAATGCTATGATGAACTCAACAGGCATCTTTAAAAATGAAGAAACTAAACCCCAATCACACCTATGGTAGATCAGAGATGTCACTTTTCATTGGTGGCCAAATTGGGAAGACTAAGAATCTCCCCACCTCCACTGTTCTTTCCATCAAGACCTGCATCCTCTCACCCAGAGCACAAGTATTTCCATCACACAAAGAGCCATGAGAGAACTTTCTCAGTGCTACCCTCAATTTCCTCACTACTTCTTCTTCACTGATTTCATCATACTCCTCTTTGTGAGATAGTCATAATGGTCAAAATGCTTCTCAAATCACAAATTTGAATTTATGCATTGACTTTTTAAAGTCACCCAAGCATAAACAGAAATTAGTAGAGTGAGTTTGGGTTGAGATACCTTTCAGAGAGCGTTAACAACTTTGCTCAGTAGCTAATCTCCACTTCCTAGTAAAGAAACCAGAGAGAGAATTTAAAACACCCACTCACCTGAATTCCAATCAGCTTTTGAAAGTCATTCAATTTCTCCTGGCTTCTGTTGAAGACCTCCTTAACTATTTCTTCCTTGACTACATCCATGCTTCTCTGAACCATCTGATTTTGTGTAAAGTTTTCAAAGAGTTTGAAGTAGAAGGAGATAACCTGGCTCTGAATCATTTTTTTATCACTCTCCTTGGGAGAAAAGAGAGCAAAGTGAAGTTGATGAGAAATCACCCAGCAGAATACAAACAGACCAAGAAAAAAAAACAACGCTCAATAAGAAACATTCCATTTACCTCTTTCCATTTCTTCAGGATATCCAAGAAAAGAAACCCATCACTATCTGCTACATCTGAATTATTTGCGTTCTGTTTTTAAAAAGAGATTTACAATTAATTCATAAATTGTCCTTAAAACATGATGCAAGATTTATTGAACTCAGATTCTGATACTTTTCAACCTGTCCATTTAGTTCAACAGTATTTCCAAAAGGTATGATATTGGATATCGCTACAGACTTTTGACTACTTGTCAACATGGCTAGTGTCTCAAATAACTGTAGTAAGGAAAAATACATATATTTTCTAAACCTCTTTTAAATCATCAGCCAGATCTTTCTAATATATTGCCCCCTAATGGTGGTCTCTGTAACTTCTTTCAGTGCCATCCTGTTTGGTGTTACATCAGCTTTAACAGATGTGTGTGTCTGTGTGATTTAGTTTGATCTTATGAGAATAAAATAACTTGCGAATGTTCAAACAACTGTCATTACAATAACTAAGTTTGGGACAAGTAATAAAATATTCTGTCAAGCTAATGAACACAACTAAATTTTGTTTAAATACATGTTAAAATGTATTTCATTTAATGTTATTTCATACATGTTAACATGTATTTCAATTAAAAACAAATATAAACAGAGCATAGCACCTTGAGAATCTCATCTAGTGACAGAGTTCAAAAATAACTAAAAAATAGAGATGGTCAGTAGAATTCCACAACTGTTTTTTGAGTAATAAGAAGAATATCCACTTTTTAATAATAGAAAGTAATAAAATATGTGATTTTTGGAATTCAGTTTTAAGAACCTCTTTGCAAATTAATTATTTCAGGTTGCCATTTTTTATGCTAATCTGATTCTCTCGCTGTCACCATTATAGTAAACTGAGAAGCTTGACACTAATTGCTAGTCATGTTCTCAATACTTTTACTTGACATCCCAGTTGAATGACTCGTTGCCTCAAAACTACTAACATCGTTATGTTTTTTACCCTTGTTCTGCCCCTCTTTTGGACCAGCCAGAAATTCCCAATAAGTCTCTATAGCCCACTGAGTAAAGGGTTAAAGCAATACCCAAGTTTGACTGTAACCCAGTTATGAGCATATTCATAATTATATATATCACAGTGTTATAATAAAATTAAAAAAAATAAATAAATATGCAAACTAATAAATCACAACAGTCCTGGAGGAAAATAGCAAAACCCAAGTCATTAAGTCAAGATCTCATCCATACAGCAAAAAGCAAAACAAAACAACAGTTTTCTCAAGATGACTGTAGATTAGAGGTGAGAATCCATCACAGGTACAATTCCAAGTCAACATTCAGTCATTACAACCTCAAGAAAGTATTATTAAAATATCATACTTACAAAATATCCCTTTAGCTTTTCTATTGCATCTGTAACTTTGGGTGACTGAGCATTGCTAGGAGAACCCAAAATCATGCAAAGCTGCAAAGCTAATACAAAACCTGTGTAATTCATTGCTTCAGAGAGAGAGAGAGAGAGAGAAAAGGACAAAGTAGTTTAAATCAGTAAATCTGAAAATCTGTAGTAAGTTGATCAGGTCCAAAGGACTTAGCTGATCTTTCTTTTCTAATAGCTGATCTACAGATGATCAGAAAAAATGTGCTGCATCTCTTTTTGTTGCTGGTATTTATACCTAGTTGAAGCCTGATCAGGATTACGTATTTTCACAGGTTTTTTTTTAAAATGAGATGGTGTCAGATAGGAAGAAATGCTAGTTAGTATTAACAACTATGGTTTTGTGGCATGGGTGTTATAGTTACTAATTTCCTTTCAAGTCTTTGGGTATTTTGACATGAGACAGACCCATTTTGCCCACCTGTGCCATTCTTATGGGATACTTTGAAAGCACTTTTATTTCACACCATTCAGGAATTAGAAATTTTTTTGCATCTTCTCTCTTTGCTCTTGTGAAATTTTGATTCCTCATCTACAAACATTTGAGGTTGAGAGCAAGTGAAAAAAGAAATTCTATGGACTCCCAAATCTTTACAAAAGGGGTTCTTTTACAATTTTTCTTGCAAATGACCAGAAAGTAAAGAAAAATATGTGATGAGATTGCCACTCTGGTGAGCAAGCTCTTCACTGAAGTGTCAATGAAATATCAATCACAACTTTAAAGTTGTTCTGGACTAACACTGCCTACTAGAAATATTGTACAAGTCAAATAGATAAATTTAAATTTCTTAGTAACCTCATGAATAAAATAAAAACAAATTTAAGTATGTTGCCTTTAACTCAATTATATATAAGTATCTGTATGTGAATACCCAAAATTATTAGTAAAATGCTTATATTCCTTTCGCATAAAAACTAGAGCCTAGATTTTATAACCCATAGTACATCTCAATTTGGACTATTTCTGGTACTCAACAGTAATATGTGAACAAGAGTTATACCATTGTATATTGAACTATACAGCACTACTTGATCAATTGTTCTAAATAATTCCTAAAAAAGAGGGATCCTTATCAATTTTTTCTTTCAAATATAATGAATAGTATCATTCCTTCTGCTTTAAAATTTACTTACAAACTAGGATATTTCAGGTAATGCAGAAGGTCCCCTACTCTCTCTTTTATCCACTCTGTGTTTGATCCTGCAGTGTAATTACTAGTATATAGTGTTTATGGGTAGACTTGAATCCTGGCTCCACTATCGACTTACATGCTTTTAAACAAACATCTAAATTCTTATATTATTCATTTTTATATGTTTATTTTTCTTGGGTTCTCCCATGTGGTGCTCAGGTGCTTAGGTCACTACTTTTGGGATACTCCAAGGTTATAGTGATGCTTGAGACTTGCAGTAATGTGGATTAGTCAGGTCACTTTGGAGTATTATATCTACAGGGTGTAGTATATCTCCAAGGTATACTATATCTCTATAGTGTATTATACCTCCAGGGAGTACAGGCCCCCTATGAACTCAAGGCCACTACTGGAAAGATTCAGGAGGACCAGACGGAGTACTGGGAATCTTATCAAAGTAGCTGCATACAAGTCAAGTGCCTTATCTGCTCTACGTCTCTCCAATTTCTATATACATAGGTTTAGAGAAGTGCTGTAAAACCCAGTGGTGCTCAGGTTTTACTCCTGGCTTTGTTCTCAGGGATCACTCCTGACAGTGTTTAGGGGACTATATACAGTGACTAGAATAGACATGAATCCCAGTAATCCATCATGACCCTGAATGAATGCTTTGAGGCCGTTTTGTATTCCTGGAGCAAGCAGATGCCATTGGGCTACACTGGCAAGTGACAGGGACAAATGGAAATGTTACTGGTGCCTGCTTGAGCAAATCAATGAATAACAAGATGTCAACTGATCAAGTGATCAAGAGCTAAATAGCCAAGATCAAAAACTCCATTAATTTTTATGTTAAGACCAAACCAATCAAGCTCCTTCGTGAGCTGTATTACAGATTCAGCACCAGGATCTCACCATTCTACAAGGACGTGACCACTGATGTCAAAAGAAGGGTTTGGCAGGGTGGTACCATTTCACCAAAACTCTTCAGTGCCACCCTCGAGAACATCATGCGACAATTAAAATGGGAAGGAATGGGAGTGAAGATAGACGGTCGGGGACTACACCACTTCCGCTTTGCTGATGACATTGTTCTAATAACACCAAATATTAGACAAGTGGCACAAATGCTGACTGACTTTGACCAAGAATGTGGAAAGATAGGTCTACAGCTGAATCTCAACAAAGCTATGTTCATGAAAAATAATCTAGTTCGAGAGGCCCCATTCACTCTCAATAGAACAAACATCTCTGAATGCAGCAATTATGTGTACCTAGGTTGAGAAGTCAACATGATGAATGACCTAAAACCTGAATTGTGCAGGAGGAAGAGAGCGGCATGGAATGCCTTCAAGAACATCGAGAAATAGCTAAAAGGACAAAGAACCTCCGGCTCCGGGCACATCTCTTCGACTCCACCATTCTCCCTGCATTAACATATGCCTCAGAGACCTGGGCCTTGCGAAAGCAGCATGAGAATGCTATTCGGGTCTCCCAAAGAGGAATCGAAAGAGCTATGCTTGGAATATCACACCTCACTCAAATGAGAGAAGGAAATCGGAGTTCCGCCGACAATCCAGAGTCAAAGGGACGCTGTCACGATTGCCAAGGCATAAAAAATCAGATGGGCTGGACATGTAATGCGATTTGGAGATGACCACTGGACTAGAACCATTACCGACTGGATCCCACAGGACATCAAGAGATCACGTGACCACCCACCTACAAGATGGTCAGACTTCTTCGACAAGACCCTGAACTAACGGTTTGAGGCTCCTAGTATTCCCTGAAGCAAGTAGATGCCATTGGGCTACACTGGCACGTGATAGGGTCAAATGGAAATGTTACTGGCACCCGCTTGAGCAAATCCATGAATAATGGGATGTCAAGTGATCAAGTGATCAAATGAAGACCAAACCCAGCATTATGAAATTAGTGAAAATATCTGTGAGCTATTACATCATTTATTAGTTTATAAATGAAAAATCATTTAGTCACTTGTAGATAAAGATCCAGAAAAACAATGCACTGTGCTAAAAATCTAATCAACTGAATAATACAATGCCAAATTTAACAACCAATATATCTAATATTTAATGTTATTTATTATAATGACATTGCATTATATTCGTTTTATGAATATAATGTATGATATAGAATCAAATATAGATGATATAGAATCAAAATTTTTTCTCTTAGCATGTTTCCCAGTGAATGAATGAATGTCTATTAAGATTAGATATGCCTATAACTGTGTATACCATGTGAACTCTAATTTATATCTTATTAAACTTTGTTAAGAGAATGTATTTTTTCCATAAAATGTGTAAAGTAATAGTCATGATTATATCCTTAAAAAAAATAAACAGTGGGTTGTGTATTTTGTTTGGTTTTCTTAATTTGCAAACAAAAGTGCTAAAAATCTTAGTTTTCAAAATTTAAGACATCCCAAAAGGCCTAACTTGGTTGACATCAGGATTTTGTAGTTAGAAGAGTTTCTATCTGGTCTAATGCTCTATTGTCCTAAAATTCTAATACTTTTTAAGAAGAGCTTCCTCATTTTCATTTTCTGTCAGTATCAGTACCTGCAAATTTTGAACAGGTTTTGCCTCCCCAGGCTATATGTAAAATGCCTGCTGTTAAGTTTTCATCTTTCAATAGACGAATCGTGGGTTTAAAATGCTGTCACTGTACTAGTATACCCTTATTATATTTTCCTGTTTTATCAGCTTAACCAAAAGAGAATTTTCTTTACTTTTTTGCCTGTAAAACACCTATATTGCACATGCAAACTAGAGGTTTCACACTTTGTTGGTTCAACCAATACTGAGACTGCAGAATAATTCACTACTAAAACACCCTCTCAAAGGTTTCACAAAGCCACCAGAAGCCATAGTGTAACCAGATTACTAAAATAAAGGGACTGAAAACTTTCTTTTTTCTTTTCAACTAATTTTTTTTTCTGAAAAGTGGCAATAGTTATGCATAAATGTAAGCAAGTTTCTTGATCATATAAAATGCTGTCTTTAGACTTTACGGAGTAGGTAGTCAGTAAGACAAAACTTACACCTTGGTTGCCCTTTTTCCTCCGCAACCAGCAGTCACATCCTTACCACCATCAGATTATCTCATCCAGACTTTGGGGTGAATTTCTTCCACCAAGTATGAGTCAATGTTGGATCCAAGCCCCCACGCAATTTGACTCCCGGAACTCATGAATGCTTATTAGCATCATGACAGCTAAGCGTTCGAATACAATGACATATAAATGGACATCTGCTCAGAGTCACTTTTTCCCCACAATTTGACTCCATAAAATTCCATCTGTTACAGAATAGTTTTCTGAATCCCATTTTTCTTTCCTGGCATTTGGGTAACTTTAAGAGACAGTTCAGGGTAAGAAAGACTCAATACATAAATTACAGTCACCAGTGCATCGCCACTGGTTTTTTGGTGTGACCCCAAAAAACAAGCCCCCAAAACAATAAAATTAGATTATAAACAAATATTTTTATAACAGAATTGTCCCATCCATTCTTGCAGAATAAAACTTTGACCTTGGAAGCACTCTGAGAAGGTCTAGGCTATTAATTGAACTAATCCATCCTGGCATAAAACTGAGACCGTTGTAAGCTGGTGACTATAATTTATGTATCCAGTGTCTTTCCTACCTTCGGTGTAAGAGGAAGCAGTCTCTAATTCTGCTTCCCAATCTGCTTCTGCTATGATGTGGCTTTTGTTCATGCCTTACATCTCAGCTACACCACGTTTAAAAAAATAACTATATCCAGTGAAGGAAAAATTTTTCCATTTGTTTTAGGGGGTCAGGTAGGGAGAGGAAGACAGAGCCACATCACAAGGGGCCGGAGTGATAGCACAGTGAGTAGGGAGTTTGCCTTGCATGTGGCAGACCCGGTTCGATCCTCGGCATCCCATATGGTCCCCCATGCCCTGCCAGGGAGTAATTCCTGAGTGAAGAGCCAGGAGAAACCTCTGAGCTTAGCCGGGTGTGACCCATAAAGAAAAAAAAAGAGCCACATCATGAGGTGTTCAAGGGGCTGTGCCTGCCTCTGTGCTTCAGGGACTCCTGCCTTCCTCAGGGAACCATAGATGGATTTGAACCAGGGTTGCTTGGGTGCAGAGCAAGCACCCTATCTCCTGTATTATCACTCTAACCCCAAATTTCCTTCCACTTTGACATGCTTTCTTCCTATAGTTGTGTTTATAACCAACACAAGATATTGCTAAACACCAAGTTTACATTAGACCAGGGATTATTTACATTAGACCAGGGATTGACTCATAAAATTCCATCTGTTACAGAATAGTTTTCTGAATCCCATTTTTCTTACCTGGCATTTGGGCAACTTCAAGAGACAATTCAGGGTAAGAAAGACTCTGAACACATAAATTACAGTCACCAGTGCATCGCCATAAATTACTTAAAAATAAGTAATAATAGTCCAGCTGGTGGGGGCGTTTGCTTTGCACGCAGCAGGCCCATGCCGCCCAGGTTCGATCCCGGCATCCCATATGGTCCCCCGAGCACAGCCAGGAGTAATTCCTGAGTGCAGAGTCAGGAGAAACCCCTGAGCATTGCCGGGCATGACCAAAAAAAAAAAAGGTAATAATTAAAGAGTGAAGGAATTTCATTAATGATAAATTTTTAATTTAAGTTGAATTTGAATTTTATTGTGACTTAAAAGATACCTATAATTTTTAAAGTCAGATAATGAATAGTGTTTCATAATTTATATTAACGCTCAGGCCAACATGCATATTCTTCCAAAAGAGACATATCTTACCATCTTCCACTATAAAATGTTTTATACAGCAGAATAGAAGTTTTTGGTTTTCCAAAAATACTTAAAGGAGGAAATATTTTTCAGTTGAATCACCATGAGATACACAATTACAACATTCATAATTGGGTTTCATGATAAAATGTTCCAGTACCCATCCTTCACCAGTGTTCATTTCCCACCACCATGTCTGCAGTTTCCTTTCCACCACCATCTCCACCTCCTCGCCTCCCCAAACCAGCCTGCCTCTATAGCAGCACCATTTCTTCTTCTCACTCTCTCTCTCTCTCCTTCTTGCCATTAAGTTTTGCAGTAGAGGTACTGAGAGATTACTGCGTATATCCTTTATCTATTTTCAGCATTCAGTTCTTGTCCAGAGTGTTCACTTCTAACTATCGTTATCATACTGGTCCCATCACTATCCTAACTACCCTTCCTTAACCCTTCCGTTTGAGGCAAGCTTCCATCCATGGACCAGTCCTCTGTCCCTTGTTTTCACTGTCCTTGGTTGTTAGTCTCATATTACACTTTTTATATCCCACAAATGAGTGCAATCATTTTCTATAAAGAATTTCTGAATCTATAAATATCTAATTAATAAAAAAATAGTTTTGTGGGTCTGGAGTGGATGAGTCTGGATCTCTTCTGGGTTGCTGACGGAGCTGTGGGTCTGGTGTGGGTCTCCCTCCAGGGTAGCTGGCATGGAGAAAGCACCCATGGAGCTGACCTAAGGGGCTCGGCCAGCCCCTAGCCAAGTCCAACATTGCTCCAAGTGTTTGCTCACACGTGCAGGGGAGGGGCCACACTGGCTGGACTTGGAGCGGGGATTTGGGCCTCCTCCACCCTTTCCTCCACCTCCATTTATTTTTCAAATGGAAGAATTTTTATTGGTTATAAAATTATGTATAAAAAATTATGAATAAGCTCGGCCTCATGGTGAGCGGCCCTATGGAGTTCCTGGGGAAAAGCAAAAGGCTCGGCCAGCACCTGGTCATGTCCTACATAGCTCCTAGGGCCTGCTCAGCATGCAGGCAGCCACACCTGCTGGACTCAGAGCAAGGATTGGGGGGCCTCCCACCTATTCCCCAGCCTCCCAGCCCAATGGGTGCGACCCTGAGCTCCAGCCACCACAGCAAACCGCCAGAAGATAGACACTCCAGATCCAAGGCTGCGGGAGGTGCATGGCCACTCCGCGGCCATGCATTAATCTTAGACTCAATGTATTTTAGCACCTGGTCCTTTCAGGATCTTTCTCATTTGTGCCCTTCAACGATCATTCTATTTGCATCAAACTGGAGAGGTTATGGTGAATGAGGAATTACGATGTCACACTAGAACTCACTATTAAATAATCAGATTGAGACATCATACATTATTAGTATCTGTAGGACAAGCCACAAAGTGTAATAGAAGAGAGATTGAGAAATACAGGGACATAGACAAAGAGATAGAGAAGTAGAATGCACCTGCAATAGGGGCAGGCAGCGTTTGAGTGGGCGTGTTTGGGAATTGGGTGTGGGAATTGGCACTGGTGGAGGGATGGGTTCCAGAACACTCTATTGTAGAGACCCCAATTATGAACATCCTTGTAATTCTATATCTCACATGGTATAATAAAAATTAAAAAAAATGAAAGAGAGATAGAGAGACAGAGAGAGAGAAAGAGAGACCGAGAGAGACAGAAAGAGAAAGGGAGGGAAGGAAAAATGCCTGCTATATAGCTGGGAGAGAGGCAATGTGGGGACATTGGTGGTGGGAAATGGGCACTGGTGAAGGGATGGGTGCTGGAACAATGTATGACTGAGACCCAATTATGAACATCTTTGTAACTATATATCTCACTGTGGTATAATAAAAAATTTTAATTATGCATAAAATTATTGTATTATTTGTATCACTTGTCTTCCCATTGTTCATTGATTTGCTCGAGCGGGTGCCAGTAACTTCTCCATTCGCTGGGAATGAGGTCCATTATTGTTACTGTTTTTGGTATATTGAATATACCATGGGTAGCTTGCCAGGCTGTGCTGTGACTCTGGGTTCATCCCAGGGGGCCCAGTCCTTTTCTATGTCAGACCATCAACCATCCTGGGCTCACAGAGTAGAGCCCTGGGTGTATACAAGTCTGTCTCCTGTCTTCCACCTACTGATTCAGCCAGGCATCATAGCCACACCTGCAATACCTCAAGGGGCCAGTGGCAGGGATGCATAAAATTATGTAAAAACAAATCAGAGGGGGCCGGAGCGATAGTCCAGTGGGTAGGGCGTTTGCCTTGCATGCAGCCGACCCAGGATTCGATCCCGGCATCCCATATGGTCCCCCACGCAGTGCCAGGAGTGATTCCTGAGCGCAGAGCCAGAAGTAACCCTGAGCATCACTGGGTGTGACCCAAAAAAGCAAAAAAAAAAAAAAAAACAAAACAAATCAGAGCATCCAGAAAACCATAAGAAAAGTAAAGAACATCCATGATTTTACTATTTATTAGCAAATGCTGTGAAAATTTTGTTACAAATTCTTTTGTATATTTTTCTATATACTAAATGTAGTACCTAGTTATTCAATAGTGGGAAAGAATGAGTTCTCAAAGCTGAGACTCTCCAAACTGAAAAGGTAATTTGAGTCCAAAAAAAGAAGTTGGCATGTCTGTGAAATTAATGTGAAGATTTATTAACAGTACAGTATGGGTGATCTCAGGACCCAACATGCTTGACACATTACTTAGAGAGTAGATTCATACTTCCCACTCTTTTGTTTTTTGGGAGCTTTAATGAAACTAAGTATTCTAGAGAGACCCACACACGGGGCAGAGCTGCTACTTGCTCTCCCTTGCCCAGCTGATCATGAGGCATCCGGGAGGGATGACAGGTTCTAGCCCTGACCTGCCACCCCAGCAGAGCCTCGCAAGAAGCCAGAGGAACCCCCATACCATGAGGGCCGCCATTTTCCACATCTGGACACCCCTTTCCTCAGAGCTCCACCCAGCAGAAGAGCTGATCACAGCCCGGTTCATCAATAAATGCGTGAGTTTTGAGGTGACTACAAGAATATCCCACCCGCACAGCAGAGCCTGGCAAGCTACCCATGTCACATTTGATATGCCAAATGCCAGTAACTATTATAGACCTTATTCCCATGACTTGATGGAATGGTTAGATGCTCTTTATGTTCCTGGAGTGGGCTATCTCACTTGTGATAGGACATATTGAGATGTTACTGGTGCCCGCTCTAGCAAATCGATGATCTACGGAAGAGTGATATAGTGATACAGTGAAGTATTCGAGAAGGCTACAGATGCTGGTGGTGTCCCCAGGGACTTATGTGATGTAGAAAGGAGAGTGGACAGCCTTAGGAGGGATCTACTGCTTTTTTCTAATCCAGCTCTGCCACCGCAGAATAACTGGGAAGTCTAGGACTGACAAAGTCTGCAGGAAATCACGCAGACATGGACCTCAAGTACCGCCAGTGGCAGCAAACAACAGTTAAACCACACCTGTCGCCCACATAACCTTGCACAGGAGTTAATCCCCACCACTGATTTCTCTGGGAACTGTGGACTCAGGCTGGAGCAAGGAATTACTCTTTGAGGAAAGGAAAGTTAGTCCTAGACCTTTCCCAGGAGTATTGGGTCTTTTGCCCTTTCTCTCAAAAGAATGTCAGGAGATGAGTGGTAAAGTAAAAACAAGTTTTATTTGGATAATTTGAGGAAGAAGAGAGAGAGAGAGAGAGAGAGAGTAACAAGCTCAAGAAAGAAAGCGGGCTTCTCCTAAGGCAGAGAGAGCCCAGCACATATTCCACACATCCCAGTGTTAGTTATTAAAAGTTAGTTATGAAAGTTATTAAAGTACACATCTCAAGAGGAGAGATGCAGGCAATATATGTGCTCTAGCACTACAGTTACTCAGCAGGAACACATGTGCTCAGGCACATATGTGTTGATTTCCTTTGTTTGAATTAGTTTATAGGTTCTCCCTAAAGTTGCCCCATGTGGGGCTTTCTACCAAGGCAAGAGTTCATTGCTAGGGGTAGTTGCCAAGTAAAAGAGTTGGGAGCAGTTGATGGTCATCTTTAATAGCCCTTTCCTGTCCTTTGTTCTTGATGGACCTTCTCAGAATGGGGTCCAGCCTTCTCTGGGTCTGCAGTGGTGCCAGGTGAATGTCTTATCAAAACTGTATTCTGGTGTCCACAAGGTGTTTATTTTATTTTCCAGTAATACATTGCCATGGGGGGTTGGAGAAGTTTTCCCTATCTACCTGCCTGTCTCAGTATCACCAAGAGAAAAAAGGACAAATATGTGTTTGCCTATACCAACTAAACAATATTAATTATTAAGCCCAGAAAAATAAATGTTATGTAAGAAGTAAATGTAAAAATGTATGACAAATATTGTGAACATGTTTGCAAAAATGAGAAATAGAGAAGCATAGGAAGCTAAATGTTTATAAAATAAATTAATTTATTTTAGAGGAAGTATAAGCATGCTATATAAAGAATAAAAACTGAAAAATAAGAAAACTTTAGTATATAGGTCTGAGTACATATTCAACTCAGCAGAAGCTGAAAAAAGGAAGGAGATTATCCTGGTAAAGTGTGTTTCTCCAAGAAAATTAAGAAATGCATTTTGAATTTCACTCCAAAGAAATGGAAATACTTGAATCAGAAAGTTGCTGATTTTTTAAGTCTTATGATAAGTGTATATAGGTTATAGAACTCATTACCATGACCTGAAGGAATGGTTTGAGGCTCTTCATGTTCCTGGAGCAGCAGATGTCCTTGGGCTACACAAGCATGTGACAGGACGTATGAAGATGTTACTGGTGCCCACTCGAGCAAATTGATGAACAACGGGGAGAAAAATGATACAAATGATGATAAGTGTAAAGTTTTGAAGTCCCCAGGACAACTTTCATTTGTGACTCAAACTGCAAGTTTAGAGGATTCCAAAACAACCACAAACTTCAGTCATGTACTAGGACTCACAGAATTCAGGAAAGGCATTAGATTCAATGCATGATTTATTGCATAAAAGAATATAAACGAAAAGCAGTAGAAGGAAGAGATGCATAGAGCAAATTGTGGAAGAATCCAATGCTCAGAGCTTCCAATGGTCCTTTTCCATGGGCAGCAGAGTAGACACACAGTACAGACTTCACTAAATATATAAGAAACATGTGCACACAAGGCATTGTGGAACTGATTTCAGGGAAGTCCAGGGAATATCATCTGAGCCTTGGTGTTCAGAATTTTTTTTAGGGCTTGATGACATAGATTTGGCTATCTACCCATAGAATTCACTTAGTTGCTAATTCCTCCAGGGGATTAAAACTTACTCTTGCTAGCACAGGGTTTTTTTTTTAAAAATTTTACCTTATCCACAGGCTCTTTGATTACAAATGACACTTTTTAAATTTTTTATTATATCACCATAAGATAGTCAATTACAAATCTGTTAATAATTGTGTTTCAGTCACACAGTGTTGCAGCACCCATCCATCTACAAGTGCACATTTCCCACCACCAATGTCCCTAGTTTCCCTCCCTCTTTCTCTCTCCTTTTGCACATTGTTGTTTGCAATACATATATGATGGGTTATCAAGCTTTGAGTACTCATTCATAGTTTAGCAATACCATTTCCAATTATTATTAGCAATCTACTCCCTTTCATTATCTTACCTAACCTCTGCTACCCACACCCTTCTGGTAGATTCCAACTCTTGACAGGTTTTATCTTTTTGCCTGGCCCTGGATATTAGTCTCATAATTTTTTGCTTGCTTTTTTTTTTGCTTTTTTTTCCGATCATTTCATCCCTCTTTAGAAACAAATCTTGAGCCAAGTCAGCCACCTTAGCTCGAGTGATTGTCCTATTGTTAGCAATCCCACAGTGGTGAGGAAAACTCTAGTTGGAGCATCTGGATCATGGTAGAAGTTCAGGAAACCCAGACTTGTTATATACATTGGGGTGGAGGGAAGATGCCACTTGTCAACAGAGGTGAAGTGACTGAAACAGGATATTTTGGAAGAACTCATGGAATGAAAACTCTTTAATGACTTGATTAGGTATCTTCTTTCTTTTGACATCCTGAACCTTTTAAACATTTGAATTAACAAAGAGAATTGATAGTGCAGTGAATGCCTGGATACTGGGATCAGTTATGATCATCAGAAGAGCATCAGAAGAACACCTGTGAAGATTTCTAGTGCAGAACCTGGCTTGACTTTCATCAAATCTCTTTCCTCTTCTGGTATAAATCTCAGTATATTTCCTGCTTACTATGTGTGCACAGAGGGCCAAGTTAAAACCCAAGGAGTGTGAATGGAGGCAACTGCTGCCTCCTTTGTTTGTTCTTTCTCTATTTGCCCTTTCAATAAGCTTGTGAACAATGATCTCAAAGTCCAAGCTCTGAAGACTTCAGGGCCTCAGAATATCCTGCTAAGATGACATGACATTATACTAGAGTACAGTGGAAGGGTACAAAATCAATACCCAAAAGTGGTGGCTTTCCTATATACAAATAATGAAAAAGAGGAAAGGGATATTAAGAACATGATCCCATTCACAGTTGTGCCACAGAAAATTAAATACCTAGGAATCAGTTTGAAGAAGAATGTAAAGGACCTCTACAAAAAAACTACAAAACATTACTTCAAGAAATAAAATAGGATACAAGGAAATGGAAACACATTCCCTGCTCATGGATCGGGAGGATCAACATTGTCAATGGTAATACTCCCTAGAGTTTTATACAGATTCAATGCAATCCCTATAAGGATACCCATGACATTCTTCAAAGAAATTAACCAAACACTTCTGAAATTTGTATGGAATAATAAACCCCCAAGGATAGCTAAAGCAGTCCTTGGGGGAAAAGAAGATGGGAGGCATCACCTTTCCCAATCTTCAAACTCTACCACAAAGCAGTGGTAATTAAAACAGTATGGTATTGGAATAAAACTAGACCTGTGGACCTATGGAATAGAGTTGAGTAACCTGACAACCAGCCTCAAATACATGACCAATTAATCTTTGATAAAGGAGCAAAAAGTACGAGATGGAGCAAGGAAAGCCTCTTCAACAAGTGGTGCAGGGAAAACTGGGAAGCTACGTGTAAAAAAATGAATATAGACCTCTGTCTATCACCATGCCCAAAAATCAGATCAAAATGGATTAAGGATCTCAATATAGACCTTAATCCATAAAGCACATCGAAGAAAATATAGGAAATGCCCTCCAAGACATTGAAGCTAAAGACATCTTCAAAGAAGAAACACCACTAACAAAACAGCTAGAAGAAAAGATAAACATATGGGACTACATGAAGCTAAAAAGCTTCTGCACCTCTAAAGAATCAATGACCAAGATACAAAGAGAGTCCACAAAATGAAAAAGAATATTAGCCAATACCCATCTGATAAGGGGTTAATATCCAGGCTATATCAGGCACTGGTAAAACTTTACAAGAAGAAAGCAACCAACCCCATCAAAAAATGGGGAGAAGAAATGAACAGAAACTTCAGCGAGGAAGAAGTTTGAATGGCCAAAAGACATATGAAAAAATGCTCAACATCATTAATCATCAGAGAGATCCAAATAAAAACAACAATGAGATATCATTTTACACCACAGAGACTGGCACATATTCAAAAGAGCAAGAACAACAAGTGCTGGCATGGATGTGGGAGAAAGGGGACATTCATCCATTGTTGGTGGGAATGCCGGCTGGTACAGTCTTTCTGGAAAACAATATGGATATTCCTCCAAAGACTAGAAATTGTACTCCCATTTGACCCAGCCATACCACTCCTGGGAATATACCCTGGGAAGCCAAAACACGCAGCAGAAATACCATCCCTACCTTTATATTCATAGCAACATTATTCACAATAGCCAGAATCTGGAAACAATCAGAGTGCCCGAAAATTGATGACTGGATAAAGAAACTGTGGTACATCTACACAAGGGAATACTATGCAGCGGTTAGGAAAAATGAATTTATGAAATTTGCCTATAGGGCGGGAGCGATAGTCCAGCAGGTGGGGCGTTTGCCTTGCATGCGGCCGGCCCATGCCGACCCGGGTTCCATCCCCGGCATCCATATGGTCCCCGAGCACCGCCAGGAGTAATTCCTGAGTGCAGAGCCAGGAGAAACCCCTGAGCATCGCGGGTGTGACCCAAAAAAGGGAAGGAAGGAAGGAAGGAAGGAAGGAAGGAAGGAAGGAAGGAAGGAAGGAAGGAAGGAAGGAAGGAAGGAAGGAAGGAAGGAAGGAAGGAAGGAAGGAAGGAAGGAAGGAAGGAAGGAAGGAAGAGGGAAGGAAGGAAGGAAGAGAGAGAGAGAAAGAAAGAAAGAAAGAAAGAAAGAAAGAAAGAAAGAAAGAAAGAAAGAAAGAAAGAAAGAGAAAGAAAGAAAGAAAGAAAGAAAGAAAGAAAAGAAAGAAAGAAAGAAAGAAAGAAAGAAAGAAAGAAAAGAAAGAAAGAAAGAAAGAAAGAAAGAAAGAAAAAGAAAGAAAGAAAGAAAGAAAGAAAGAAAGAAAGAAAGAAAGAAAGAAAGAAAGAAAGAAAGAAAGAAAGAAAGAAAGAAATGTGCCTATAAATGGATGGACATGGAAAGGATCATGTTGAGTGAAATTAGCCAGGAGAGAGACAGATATAGAATGACTGCATTTATTTGCATGACATAAATATATATATACATATATACATATTATGATACCAATATCCAAGGTTGGGCAAAATGTGGATCAAGAGGTCTTGCCAAAGTTGGAAACTACAACAAATGTGTGGGAGCAGAAGTTAGGTAAGACAGAGAAAGGAACAGTGGGCCAATAATTGTCGAAAGTCTATTACAATCCACAACATGTAAGAGAGGGAAGAGAGAAAGAGAGAGAGAGAAAGAGAGAAAGAGAAAGAGAGAAAAGAGACGGAGAACCTGCCACGGAGGCAGGCTAGGGAGGGGAGGGTATCGGGGACACTGGTGGTAGGAGGTGGGCACTGGTGGAGGAATGGGTGCTGGAACACTGTATGGCTGAAACCCAAACATGAACATTTTTATAATTGTCAACAAATAAATAATTAAATAAATAAATAAATAAATAAATAGAAATAAAGTAATGGATTAAAAATAAAAAAACAAATATATCCTGCTAAGAGGAAAACTGCCTACTGTACTGGCAGCACTGATTTTGTTCTTTACAAGAGCAAAAGAGTAAGAAATAAGCATTTTAGTTTTTGACATAATGCATTAAATAACTATATGCACTTCCATATAGTTATTGAAGTCCTGTACATTAACTGACTGCACCTTTTACCAAAAAATTAAAGCAAATATAGGGACAAGAATATAAAGACCTGCCTTGCAAGTGTGAGGTCACCAGTTCAGTCTCCAGTACATGGCTAAGTAGGATCATAGCAGCTCTGCTCTTTGTGCCTGGTAGCTCTGTTATCTGTGATCCTCAGCTCCAAAGGTGATTTCTCACAATTTTATGTCTCAGTATCAAAGCACTGAAACCTAAGAATACAACTCCAAGTAAGCACATGAACAGTATGTGAAGATTGTGGCCAGGAATACAACCTAGTGATCACATCGGTGAACGCCACAGTTGAACTACACAACCCATGACAAGATAGACACTCAAATGTGCATGAGAACTACAAATAAAGAATGGGACCCTCCCTAAAGAGAAGAATGCAACCCCTGCAAGCAATGAAATCAAAAGAGTACAACTCCTAAATAGCACTACAACCAAACATGTGTGGGGCCCGCCTGCCACCACAAGATTAATCAAAGGTAGGTATGGGTAAGGGATATAAGCATTTGTAATTTAAAAATAAATTTTGATTGATTTGGGAGGCACTAAATTCTATTATTATCTACTCTGCCTATATTGCTTTTTAAATTTTGTTTTCTATGTCAGAGTACATCAGTGCATCAAATAGGGTGTTTGCATTGCATATTGTCGACCTGGATCCTTAACACTCCAAGTAGTGTCCAGAGTCCTACCCGGCGTAAGGTCTGAGCACAGAGCCAGGAGTGAATCATGAGCACCCCTGGGTTTGGCCTAAAACTAATAACTATGGAGAAGCTCGCATTCTCCCTTGGGCGTGTTACTTTCTCTCTGCTCTCTACTTTCCCTCCGCACCTTCCTAAAAGCTTCCAAATAAAAGTTGTTTACATAAAAGAATAAATAAATAATGAAAATCATTATCTTCATATTTATTGTAACAATAAAATATAGATGTTCATATATTTTACTCTTAAGGTAACCTTTAAATAGTATGGTTTTTTTCTTTTCCTTCTGGTTGTTTTGGGGAGTTTAGTTTTGTTTGGGGTTGGATTTTTTTTTTGGTCATTATCAGTAGTGCTCCCAGCAGTGCTTGGCTAAAGATGCAGTGACAAGGGTCAAGTCAGGATCACCCACTAGGCAAGTTCCTCAACCCTAAGGCCATTCTGTTATTTGCTATTACCCAAATCTTTCTTTCACATTCAGACATTGTGGGGAGGGGGTTTAACTTATGTATGCTTATTTGCTTGCTTGTCTTTTTATAGTTTCCTCAGTTTTACAAAGGGTTTGAGGTGACTTATATTTAAAGGTTTTAGTCATACTATTAATTTTGAAATGGTATGGAATTCGCCAAATTGAGATACTAATGTCTACATCATTTGGTCTTAATCTTTCTTTTTTAATTAGGGAAGATTTATCACTCTAGACAGCTCTAAATATGTGTCAATGTCTCTCAGTACCCCAAAGCTTAGTGATAGATGATTTGCTCTGTTTTTAATTAGAAACATCACTTGCTAATTAGAATCATTGTTCATGAATTACATACTAGATACCTTTATGAGTTTAAGAAGAAAAATATTAAACAAGAAACAAAAATATATTGTCTGCTTAACTTTCTGAAGAGAAAATGATTTGTCACTATAGAGGAAATGCAAATGGTATATTTCAAGGTGTTAAAGTCTATACTTCCATGAGGAGTATAGTTCCATGAAAAGACGGAAGATGGAAATATTTCTTGTCCCTCCAGGCTGAATTTGAAGAAGGGCATTTGAATCTGCTTTTTCAGCCAGACTTGCTAACCTCTCTTCTTCTGGTCTGTGGTCGGGGTTTCCCCCACGTGGCTCCCATCTCTGGGCAGTGACTTGGCAACCTAGGTTTTCTTTTCAGTCACCTGACAGGATTTCCCAGGACAGAGGTGACAAGCCAGCTTGACTTGTCTCCCCTCCTCTTCCTAGGGTCACCCGTTAAGAGGAGGAAACTGTTGTGGCCCTTGTCAAACTTCCTCTCTGCACCTCCTCCGTCTCCCTGCATCTTCAGGCACTCAGACACTTCCGCCTCCTTAGAGACTCAAGTGACTTGAGCCTTGCAGGACAAAGCTCTGTGTTAGTCTGGAGACTGACGTCCTCTGTTTGAAGAACTGAAACTACCTGAAGGGCTCCAGAGCTTCAAAAGTTGAAACTAACAAGTAGAAATTGTGCACAAGTGAAGGTGCAATTTCTCTGAATCATCTCATTTGAAATTTTCCTCTTAAAAGAAAAAAACCCCAAGTTTTTCTCATTCATTAGGTTCTAAGATCCTAGAGGACTCGTGGTACCTAGCTTAGTGCTCCTTTGTCTAGCCCACCGTGTTCATATCAGTGCTTTGCACAAGGGTCCAATAACTCGACTTTGGGTCCAAAGATAAAGCCAGCAGAACTGTTTGACCAGGACTACAGTTCAAGGAGTTTCAATTTCTTGGCGTTAGTTTGGTTCAAGTCTGTGCTATACAGTGTCGGTCCCATGTTTTTCTAAGAGCTATATCGCATCCAATCTCCAATTCTGCTGTCATTTTGGAACATGAAGGTAATTCGTCAAATACTAATGCCATCTGGCATGTAGGCATTGTTTTAGGCCTATTTATCATCTAAGGATGAGAGGGAGAAAATCTTTTCCTTGTGGATGTTACATTCTGAAGGAAAAGACTGAAAATACATCATCAAACACATGATTTTGCAGTATAATACCAGATAGAAATGATAGTTTTACAAAATAATATTAGAGAAGCAGTGCTCATGAAAGTTTAATGCACATAAATCTATGTTAACCATAACATAGATGGTTAAATAAATTCTTAACATAGATGGCTAAATAAATTCTTCAGAAACATTAATTGTGCAATCACCACCACCATCCATCTCCATAAATCTTTTATTTTGAAATCCTAAAGTTCTGTGTCCATTAAACAGTATATATCCCATGATCCACCCCTCCAACTCACTGGTAATGAGCATTCTACCCCCTTTCTTTACGACCCCTGGTACATCTCTTTGACTCCACCATTCTCTCTGCATTAGCATACGCCTCAGAGACCTGGGCCCCATGAAAGCAGGACAAGAATGCTACTCGTGTCTCCCAAAGAGGAATGGAAAGACCTATGCTTGGAATATCATGCCTCACTCAAGTGAGAGAAGGAATCGGAGTTCCAACCCCTGTCAACAATAGAGAGTCAGGGATGCTGTCTCATTTGCCAAGGTGTCGAAAATCAGATGGGCTGGACATGTAATGTGATTTGGAGATGACTGCTGGACTAGAGCTGTTACCATCTGGATCCCACAAGACATCAAAAGATCATGTGGCTGCCCACCTACAAGATCGTCAGACTTCTTTGTCAAGACCCTGAATGAACGGTTTGAGGCTCTTTATATTCCTGGAACATGCAGCTGCCATTGGGCTACACTGGCATGTGATAGGGTCAAATGGAAATGTTACCGTTGCCCATTTGAGCAAATCGACGAGTAATGGGATATCAAGTGATCAAGTAATCAAGTGAAAAAAAAAAGCCCCTTAGCTTCTATTGCAAGTCCTATGAAAAGAGAAAAGTTCCCTTTATAAATTGAGACAATATCACTGGATACAGTTCACTCTGTAGATGGCAGAGTTGAATTTACCATAACTACTGCATTTATTTGCATGTCATAAATATATATGTACATATTATGATACCAATATCCAAGGTCAAGTGAAATATGTATCAGGAGGTCTTGTCAAAGGTGGAAATTATCACAAACGTGTGGGAGTCAGAGGCTAGGTAAGACAGAAAATGGAACAGTGTGCTAACAATTGTCGAGGGTTTCTAATACCAACCTAGAACTGAGCATTAAATAGAGACAAAAAGATACACATGACAACCTTTTTAATGTATGTTCTGTAATCCACATTTTGTTACTGGATGTGGATTACAGAACATACGTTAAAAGGTTGTCATGTGTATCTTTTGCCTCTATTTAATGCTCAGTTCTAGGCTGGTAGGTTGAAGCCCTAGTCAAACAGGGTGTTCAAACCCAATACATCAAGATCCTTCGTGAGCTGTATTACGGATTCACCACCAGGATCTCACCATTCTACAAAGAAGTGATCATTGATGTCAAAAGAGGGGTTCGACAGGGTGATACCATCTCACCAAAACTCTTCAGTGCCACCCTCGAGAACATCATGAGACAATTAGAATGGGAAGGAATGGGAGTGAAGATAGATGGTCGGCAACTACACCACCTCCGCTTTGCTGATGACATCGTTCTAATAACACCAAACATTAGCCAAGCAGCACAAATGCTGGCTGACTTTGACCGAGAATGTGGAAAGGTAGGTCTACAGCTGAATCTGAAGAAAACTATGTTCATGAGAAATGAACTAGTTCCAGAGGCCCCATTCACTCTCAATGGAACAAACATCTCTGAATGTAGCAGTTATGTGTACCTAGGTCAAGAAGTCAACATGATGAACGACCTAAAACCTGAGCTGCACAGGAGGAAGAGAGCGGCATGGAATGCCTTCAAAGGCATCGAAGAAATAGCTAAAAGGACAAAGAACCTCCGGCTCCGGGCACATCTCTTCGACTCCACCGTTCTCCCTGCATTAACATACGCCTCAGAGACCTGGGCCCTACGAAAGCAGGATGAGAATGCTATTCGGTCTCCCAGAGAGGCATCGAAAGAGCTATGCTTGGAATATCACGCCTCACTCAAGTGAGAGAAGGAATCCGGAGTTCTGACCTCCGTCGCTATTCCAGAATCAGGGACGCTGTCTCGTTTGCCAAGGCATCGAAAATCAGATGGGCTGGACATGTAATGCGATTTGGAGACAACCGCTGGACTAGAGCCGTTACCGACTGGATCCCACGGGATGTCAAAAGATCACGTGGCCGCCCACCTACAAGATGGTCAGACTTCCTTGTTAAGACCCTGAAGGAACGGTTTGAGGTTCTTCATATTCCTGAATCAACCAGATGCCATTGGGCTACATTGGCACGTGATAGGGTCCAATGGAAATGTTACTGGTGCCCGCTCGAGCAAATCGATGAATAACGGGATTCAAGTGATCAAGTGATCTGTAATCCACAATCTGGAAGGGAAGGAAAAGAGAAAGAGAGAGAAAGGGAAAGAAATAAAGAACCTGCCATGGAGGAGGGCTGGGGAAGGGGGAGGGAACCGGGGACATTGGTGGTGGGAGATGGCCACTGGTGGAGGGATGGGTGCTGGAACACTGTATGACAAAAACCCAAATATGAACTTTTTAATTGTATATCTTTGTAATTGTAAAAAAAAAAAAAAACTTAAATGAAGAAAAAATAAGAAAAAAAGAATTTACCATAACTGAGGATTTCAAGAGTAATACTGTGAAGAGAAGGGAAATGACAAAAATGTCAAATCTATTGAGGGAAGTAAAGACTCAAAGCAGGTGGAGTCAAGAAATAAAAAGGGGGCCAGGAGTGATAGTCCAGCGGGTAGGGCATTTGCCTTGCACTCAACCGACCCAGGTTCAATCCCCAGCATCCATATGGTCCCCGAGCACTGCCAGGAGTAACTCCTGAGTGAAGAGCCAGGAGTAAGCCTGAACATTGCTGGATGTGACCAAAAAAGAAAAAAGAAAAAAAAACAGATGCTAAGATGAATGAATTTTCTACTCCATTAAGATTGAGTAATTGATTGCTAGTGGACAAGGTAGAAAGCCAAGAGCAGAGTTCATGAAATTGAAATAAAGTGGGAGCTCGGGAACTGCTGTCATTAAAACATAAAGTTTGGGGATCTGCCCTCACACAAGATAGAATCAAGAGCAAGACTCTTGCAGCAGGAAATCACGGACCAGTGTATTTAACATGTATCTATATGCACTTCATAGAGACAGTGACAGTAAATCAGGAGTAAAAAATCTTCCTTGAGTGAGGAATAACTGAGGAATCAGAAGATGATAACCACCAGAAGACTGCTTAAGGACATAGTGTGATAATTATATTTAAAATCAAACAAATGCATAAAAATTTTAGGAAATGCTTATAATGTGATACAATGCAAAAGAGCACTTAGTCTCCCTCCATGTCTAGGGTATGTGAGGAAAGGGAGAGAAAAGACATTCTAAGAGAGTTTTAAGAATGCAGGTGACCAATGATGTTCGTTACAGCATGAAGACCAAGTTGAAAGAAAGTGTTAAAGACATAAGAAAATTGAAAGAACACAGGTAAAGTTTTCGAAAACTGAATACAGTGGAAGAGCAAAGGATGGGCACAACTATTGGGGAGATGAATGTTTATTTAAATAGAGATTAAGAGCCTCAAAGGACATCCCGATGAACTCAAGGTGTGGCCATTATAGATCCTGTAAGAATAGATTTATGATTCCTTTTTCATTTCTGCCAATGTTTTTGAGAACTATACAGAGCAATAGGCTTATTTCCCAAAGCACAGGAGTTCATTGCTCCTTCTTGACCCTGGGAGAACAGGGTATCACCGCTACATTAATAATCAGGGGGGAAGGCTTCCTAAGAAAGAGAAATCACATGAAAGACACAGGGATCAGAAAACAAGTTCAAGGGGCTGAAGTCTGAGCTAACAAGACTGTGAAAAGCTTAGAAGTCTCTGAAGTGAATACCTTCATTTCAGCAAGGAATTAGGAATTATACTTTAAGGTATAGAAACAGCTACAGAACACCTATATTATTTTTAAATGTGTTTTCCAGGTAAGCTTATGAAATTTGACAAGCTATTTGAAAACTTTATATTTTCTTTACAGCTATCAACTGAAAGCTATTATTTCTTAGAATTTTCCTTGCTTATTTTTATGGCCTTAATTCTCTGACATGGACTTTTTAAACTTCTAAAACGATATTTTAAGACTACAAACTGTCTCCACCATAACCTACAGTACCGTTAGAAACGATACTTTGAAAGCACAAATTGATTATGTCCCTAGAGTTTTATTGAATTATCTATTATATATAATTTTAGTATAACTTAAAGGGGCCAGAGAGATAGTACTGTGGCCAAGGCACATGCCTTGCATTTGGCTGACCTACGTTCAATCCTCTAAATCCCATATGTTCCCCAAGCACTTTCCAGGACTGATTCCTGAATGTGGAGCTAGGAGTAACCCAGTGCATAACCAGGTATGACCCAAAAACAAAAAGTAATAATTTTAATACAATATTTATTTTAATAATAAAAAAAATAAATATTTTAATACAATATTTATTTTAATACCTGCACGGCAGAGCCTGGCAAGCTACCCGTGTTGTATTTGATATGCCAAATACCAGTAACAATTATAGACCTCATTCAGGAATGGATTGAGGCTCTTTATGTTCCTGGAGCAAGCAGATGCCCTTGGGCTCTACTAGCATGAGACAGGACATATGGAGATGTTACTGGGGCCCGCTCGAGCAAATTGATGATGAACGGGAAGACAGTGATACAGTGATTTTAATGTTTATAGCCCATCTGCCTGTTGTCCATCAACTACAAGCTGTTCACTCAAGTCATCCTGAACAGGATTGGCAGAACATTAGATGAACGACAACCATGCAAGCAAGCTGGCTTCTGAAAAGGATTCAGCACAATCGACCATATCCACACAGAAACCAAGTTCATTGAGGTTTGTAGGGAGTTCAAGATGTCACTCTGTCTCACGTTCATTGATTTAAAGAAAGCCTTTGATTCTGTGGAGACCAAAACAGTCATCCGAAGGCCCTAGCCAAACAGGGCATTCAAACCCAATACATCAAAATCCTTCATGAGCTGTATTATGGATTCACCACCAGGATCTCACCATTCTACAAGGAAGTGATCATTGATATCAAAAGAGGGGTTCAGCAGGGTGGTACCATTTCACCAAAACTTCAGCGCCACCCTTGAGAACATCATGTGACAATTAGAATGGGAAGGAATGGGAGTGAAGATAGATGGTTGGCAACTACACCACCTTCTCTTCGCTGATGACATCGCTCTAATAACACCAAACATTAGCCAAGTGGCACAAATGCTGGCTGATTTCAACCTAGAATGTGGAAATATAGGTCTACAGATGAATCTCAACAAAACTATGCTCATGAGAAATGAGCTAGTTCCAGAGGCCCCATTCACTCTCAATGGAATAAACATCTCTGAATGCAGCAGTTATGTGTACCTAGGTCGAGAAGTCAACATGATGAACGACCTAAAACCTGAGCTGTGCAGGAGGAAGAGAGCAGCATGGAATTCTTTCAAAAAACATTGAACAAAGAGTTAAAAGAACAAAGAACCCCTGGCTCTGGGCACATGTCTTCGACTCCTCCGTTCTCCCTGCATTAACATATGCCTCAGAGACCTGGGCCCTACTAAAGCAGGATGAGAATGCTATTTGTGTCTCACAAAGAGGAATCAAAAGAGTTATGCTTGGAATATCACGGCTCACTCAAGTGAGAGAAGGTATCTGGAGTTCCAACCTCTGTCACCATTCCAGAGTCAGGGATGCTGTCTCGTCTGCCAAGGCATCGAAAATCAGATGAGCTGGACATGTAATGCGATTTGGAGACAACTGCTGGACTAGAGCCGTTACAAACTGGATCCCACAGGATGTCAAAAGATCACGTGGCCACCTACCTACAAGATGGTCAGACTTCTTTGTCAAGACCCTGAATGAACGGTTTGAGGTTCTTCATATTCCTGAAGCAACCAGATGCCATTGGGCTACACTGGCACATGATAGGGTCCAATTTGAAACGTTACTGGTGCCTGCTCGAGGAAATATATGAACAACGGGATGTCAAGCGATCAAGTGATATCCATTGAAATGTAGTTTCCATCTATGGAGAATTACAAGGACATTGGACTTTTGTTTATTTTAAATTTTAAATTTAAAAATTATTTATTTTTTATTTATTTGTTCATTCATTGAATCGCAGTGAGATACACAGTTGCAAGGTTGTTCATGATTGGGTTTCTATAATGTCCCAACAGCCATCCCTTCACCAGTATACAGTTGCCACCACCAGTGTCCCTTCCCTCGCTGCCTGCCTCTGTGGCAGACAGTTTTCTTCATTCCTCTCTCTCTCTCTTTGTCTCTCTCTTTCTCTCCTTTTGGGCATTATGGTTCGTAATACAGATTCTGAAAGGTTATCATGTATATCCTTTTACCTGCTTTCAACTCTCAGTTCTTGTCCAGAGTGACCATTTCTAACTATTATTGTCATAGTTGTCCCTTCTCTATGCTAACTGCCGTCCACCCCTGACACACTTGTGGTAGCTTTCAACCAATCCTCCTGGCCCCTGTTTTCCTGGCATTCGATATTAAACTCTTACTATTTTTTATATCCCTCAAGGGAGTGCACTCATCCTACATCTGTCCCTCTCCTTCTCACTCATTTTACTCAGCATGATACTATCCTTGTTCATCCATTTATAAGTAATTTCAGGACTTCATTTTTCCTATCTGCTGCATAGTATTCCACGGTGTAAATGTATCATAATTTCTTTTTTCTAGTCATCTTTTCTTGGGCATTCTGGTTGTTTCCAGATCTAGCTCTTATGAATAGTGCTGCAATGAACATGGAAGTACAGACGGTGCTTCTACTGTGTGTTGGGGCCCACGGGGTATATTCCAAGAAGTGGTATTGCTGGGTCAAATTGCTGGGTCAATTTCTAGCTTTTAGATAAGTGTCCATATTGTTTTCACAAAATAAGCAGGACCAGTCGGCAATCCCACCAACAATGAATGAGAGTCCCTTTCTCCCCCATCCGCCAAGTACTGGTTGTTTTTGTTCTGTTGGATGTGTGTCAGCTTCTATGGTATGAGATGAAATCTCACAGTTGTTTTGATTTGCATCTCCCTCATAATCAGCGATTAAGAACTTTTCTTTGCTCTTATTTAAACAAAGGCACACATTGTAAAATGCTGAGGAAATAAAAATAAATATTATGGCAAGAATGCAGACTAATTTCATCAACTAACTGATATCAGTACTGTTGTGTAAGTCATATGTATTGCATTGTATAATTATTCACATTTACTTTATGTGATGACCACACCCACGCTGTTCTATATAGTATGTAATATGCCATATCTTAGATACCCAAGATAATTTGAAATTTTACATTAATTTTACATTAATGTATAGATATATAATTTCTCTACAGTTTCCTCTTACCCAAAACAAAATCAAGTTATATTTAAAGTACAATAAGAAATGAAATCAAATTAACTATTGTTTCAATTCATACTTATCCATTGATTTGGAAACCATATTGAAAATGATCTTTACCAAGAATTGCCCCTGTGATGCAGCAGCAAGATGCCATTAAATATCATTTCCACTGACAGCTGGAGTTGTGGTTTTGCATTCAGCACTTTTTTCCTTATGTGGAGCAGAGAATAAAAATGATAGTAGTGTGAGTAATCAACCAAACCTGTGGTTTCTACTACCATGAAGCGTTTTCTTTCTCCGTAGGAGAGTGTCATTGGTTATTCCCAAGATGGTGAGCAGAAATGAATAATATTAACTCTTACATTTTCTCTAGGAAATAAAACTTATTTCCTCACTTGTGGTTAAAGGTGAGCCGTTGTGGTAACACACAGCAATTTTTTTCATTAGATGAGCTAAGCAGGAAGCAGCTGCCTTGTGTCAGAAGCAAATTTCACATTTGTAATATTACTTCCTTTTAATATATATGATTTGCAAATAAAAAACATTAGTTCTCTTATACTTACTTTCTCCTAATCTCCTAAAAACAACATATGCTATATTCATGTGTTTCCCCTTTACATGTTTTTTATTTTTCTTTTTGTGAAAAGAAGTCTGATGGACTTTTTCCCTTTTCATCTATGGCTCACTGATTCTTCTGTATTCCCTATCAGGTGGTATTCCAAATAAGGTTTGAAAATTAACCCCTTTGTTTGCATATATAGACAATGACAAGGAAATACTGGAGCAATAAATATGGTGCATTTCAAACAGAGTCCTATAAATTCGTGATTAGTAGGAGGAATGGCTCCTGTGTGAAGTGATAGTAACCCACACATAATTACCCCAAATCTCCCCAAAGCATCTAGATACCCCTTTGTCTCCATTCTGCTACTGACTCCCTGGTCCAACTCACCACCGTCTCATAGGCACCACTTCAAGTGCCTTTTAGTTAACTGCTTCCAAAATATCCACTCAAATTAGGGCTAAGAGAGAAGAGTTTATTTCAGTATACTACAGTTGGTCAAGTAAGGCCCAGTCTATATACAGCTTGTTAAATAATTTTACTACCATGATACATGGGAAACCCTCTTGTTGTGCTACAGCCAGAGTGATTTGTGCAGAAATCATGGCTCGGCACTCCCCTGGTTATAAATGTTATCTGTATGACAACACCTGAAACCACTGCTCTGTCTTCACATCAAGAAATGACAAATAGGCATTAGTTGCTATGTGAGGTGGTGCAATAGGCCAGTCACAAATTCTTGACTAACAGTCAAAACTGAATCTGATATTGTCTCTACTTCAACCAGTTTACAGGAAATTCTGGAGAAGAGGGCCATGTTAAATGTCATCCTGGACACGCTGGCAGCAAAATCATGTGGTGGGCAAGTCTATAGCAAATCATTTGGCTTCTGCCACAAATGTTAGCATAGAATAAGAAAGAAAAAGTATATGTATTGATAAGTAATGTAACTATCCATTTAATCTGCATCCTGATTAAATTAACCAATTGAAAATTACATTTGGAATGTTTAATTTTATTAACATAAACTACCCATTTTTATATATGATAGAAAAAATTCCATCCGTTTCCAATAGTCCTTCATTCCTAGACATGTTAATGTATCACTGTATCACTGTCTTCCCGTTCATCATCGATTTCCTCGAGCGGGCACCAGAAACATCTCCATATGTCCTGTCTCATGCTAGTAGAGCCCAAGGGCATCTGCTTGCTCCAGGAACATAAAGAGCCTCAAACCATTCCATCAGGCCATGGGAATGAGGTCTATAAATGGTACTGGTATTTGGCATATCAAATACGACACGGGAGGCTTGCCAGGCTCTGCCGTGAAATCTCTTAAGAAATTTATATTAAGATAGGATAACAATCTGTTTGTTTTTTCGGTTTTTATCTGTTTTGGAGCCACACTTGGATTGATTTCTATATATGCATAAGACTGTGATATCAATAATATGGGGTACTAAAGTCAGAGACAGACATGGGGCAGAGCTGCTACTGGATCTCACTGTGCCCAGCCGCTCATGAGGTGCCCGGGAAGGATAGCAGGTTCTAGCCCTGGCCCGCCATCCCAGCAGAGCCTCACAACAAGCCAGACTACACCCCACTCCATGAGGACCTCCATTTTCCACATCCAGACTTCCCCCTCATCAGAACTCCACCCAGCAGGCCAGCCTATCACAGCCCGGCTTGCACTGCTGCTTGCGGCTGCATGTTTCATCAATAAATGCTGGATTTTGAGATGACTACAAGAGTATGCTACCCGCACGGCAGAGCCTGGCAAGCTACCCGTGTCGTATTTGATGTGCCAGATACCAGTATCAATTATAAACCTCATTCCCATGACCTGATGGAATGGCATGAGGCTCTTTATGTTCCTGGAGCAAGCTAGTGCCCTTGGGCTCTACTTGCATGAGACAGGTCATATGGAGATGTTACTGGTGCCCACTTGAGCAAATCGATGATGAATGGGAAGACAGTGACAGTGAAAGTCAGAGAACCAAGATTGCCAAGAACTGAAAACTCATGTACCATTGCTCTGTCCTCTAGGCTAATCAATAACTTTTATCAAACATATAGTGGGTATTTGCAGTCTGTTCTACATACCAGGTTTCACTCTGCAATCTAAAGACAGAGCAGTTAATAAAACAACCAAAAATTCCTGCACCTGGGAACTTAATTCTAAACGTAATGAGAAAATTATAGATAATTTAGATAGAAAGACATAATAAAAGCATAAAAAGGAAAGGAAAACATCTAAGACTATTGGAAAAGAAAACATAGTCAAATTGAGAATGAAACAAAACTAAATTGTATGTAAAAACCATGGATGGTGTTACCAGAATGTAAAAAATACTAAAATACTAATACCAGCTATTTTTTTGGTCACACCCAGTGATGCTCAGTGGTTTGCTCCTGACTCTGCACTCAGGAATTACTGCTGGGGTTCTTGGGGGACTATATGGTATTCAGGGGTCAAACCCAGGTCAGCTGTGTGCAAGGTAAACAACCTACCCACTGTGCTATTGCTCTGGCCCTTAACATCTTTTTATCGTTACTTTTGTGTCCTGTTTCATTAGTTATATCTCATTGCTTCAGTTCCTTCATCTATAAAATGGGCTTAATAATGGTATTATTGTGGGTTATGTAGACTGTCAGATATCAATAGGTCCATTCAACTGTTTTTTAAATCATTATCTGTTTTGATTTGTTGTGCATCTTTTGATTGGCCAAAACCATAATCTATGTTTTAAACCCATCATTGCAAATATCTGGCAAGAACTAAATTACTAGGACTCTAGTCCTCAAAGTGTAAAATCACGATTCAGCCATGAGAAAGAAGGAAATCCTGCAACAACTGGTTAGACCTTGTGGGTATTATGCTTTGTTTAGTAAGTCAGTTAGTGAAAGACTTTTTAATGTATTTTCATTTAGATCTAAAATTTGAAACAGCCAAACTTGGTACAGTAGGTTGGGCATTTGACTTGTATGCAGACCAGACCAAAGTTTGATCCCAGGATATTTTGTTTGGTCTCCTGAGCCTACCAGGAGTATATTTTAGCCTTACTGGGTGTGGCCCAAAAAGATTTTTAAGTAGCCAAACACACACACACACACACACACACACACACACACACCCAACAGAGCTAAACTCATAAATTGAATAGAATGGTAAATGGTATTGCAAGGGACTAAGGGAAGGAATAAATGGGGACATTACTAGTCAAAGGATACAAATTTTAAGTTATAAATAAACCTAGGGACTATAATGTGTAGCTTAGCCATGGTGATTATAACTAATAATATTGTGTAATGTGTCTAAATATTACTAAGAGAATAGATCTTAAATTTTCTCATAGAAACATAAAAATTTATGACACTCGATAAAAAATATTACTAATACTATATTAGTAATCACTCTGCTCTTTTACCAAATAAACACATTATGACTTAGTTATATGTCAATTCCATCTCAATTAAGTTAAAATATATGATGATTTTATAATGTTAAGTAGACCATTTTAAAACAGTTAATTATTTTTTCCAAGAAACGATTAGAAAGTTTATTCTTTAGATTATTGATTTTTTTTATTCTAGGCACCATGGTTTATAATTATTATTGGTAGGGTTTCTTGCACAAATCGTTCTAGCTCCATGGCATCCACCAGTGTCTGCTTTGCTCCTAACATTGTCCCAGTACACCCCGCCTACCGCCCCATGCCCTCTATGGTAAACTTCCTAGTGAAGACTATTTATCTCAGCTTCTATTGCCTTTGGGCATTTGTTATTCTCCTACTATGTTTCTGTATAGTCAGCATATGAGACACATTAGTCTGTGTCTGTCCCCTCTCCTTCTAACTTCTCAGCAGGATAGTCTCCAGATCCATTCACATGACAGCACATTATATGATTTCATCTTTTCTTATAGCCAAGTACCATAGTTATCTCTATCCAGTCATCTGCCGTTTGGACATTTGGGTTGTTTCCAGATTTCTAGATTAGCCCTTATGAGTAATGCTGGAATAAACCTCAGATTTGTGAATTCAACATCACACATGTATTTTTTAACATTTTATTATATCACTGTGAGATGTACAATTACAAAGATGTTCATGTTTGGGCTTCTGTCATACAGTGTTCCAGCACCCATCCCTCCACCAGTGCCCATTTTCCATCACCAATGTCCCCAATTCCCTCTCCCTCCCCTAGCCTGTATCTATGGCAGTCTTTATCTCTTTTCTCTCCTCTTTCTCTCTTTCTCTCTCTCTTCCTTCTAATTTTAAATTGCTGATTCTTGATTTATCTTGTTTTTAATCAGGCAAAGGCAATGATGAGTATATTATGAATTTCTTCTTTCTAGTCCTTTTTGGTGTTTTTTTAATATTTTATTATACCACCCATTCCATATTATACCACTCTATTCCATAAAGTATTTTTAATGGTGATCTATAATGAACTTTCTAATTTTTTCACTCTATTTTGGGACACACCAGAGGTGTTTGAGAGCATAGTGCTGGAGATCAAATGTTCCCTTGTGTGAAACCTGTGCTCAGTCTTTTGAGCCATCTGCCAGCCTCTGAATTTCCTGATTTTAAGAGATACTTTTGCGTAGATAGTTAATGGACAAAAATTAATACAAGAGCAAAAAGGAGCCAAGAGATGGGAGTACAGCAGTTAGTATAGAAGCAATGTGATTTTGATTCCTCACACCACTTGGTCTGCAAGCATCGCCCGGTGCAGCTCTGGTGGCCTCTGAGCACTCGTGTAGCTGGCAGGCTCCCAGCACTGCCAGGGTGACCCAGGTACCCCCCTAGACCTCACATCCTCAGGTCATTACCCTGAATCAGTGAACTGACTGGCTGAGAATGCGCAGGTGGGTCCCCGAGACCTCCCTAAGCTCTGTTTGGAGCCCCACCCTCCCAGTACCCCTATAATATCAGGCTGAGATATAAACAATATAAAGTAACATAACATTTTATTGTATCTCCTGCGGTAGTCTGTGGTGTTGTACTGGCACCTCCTGTAGGGACGGGAGCGAATTCCAGAGCTGTTTTGTTCACTGTAGGATCTCCCCCACACTGTGCCACTGGCCTAGCTTGTACTCACATGGCCCTTCAAACAAGAACAATCTCAGGTAAGGAATGTTTATCTTACTGCAGTCTTCAGCAAGTGTTTGCAGTGTAGTGTCTCTATTGACTTCACAAGAAAGCTTCAGAGACAAGTCCTTTAATCTGTGTGGGCTTCAGATTCTGTACTAATGAAATGGAGAGAGGTAACTTTTCTTCAAGGGTTATGTGGAATAAGTGAGGCAATAATTATTTTTAACTTAAAATATATGGTCTTATACCAGTAATAATTTTTTACCTCATTTCCGTGACCTGATGGAATGGTTTGAGGCTGTTTATGTTCCTGGAGCAAGCAGGTGCCCTTGGGCTCTACTAGCATGAGACAGGACATATGAAGATGTTACTGGTGCCCGCTCGAGCCAATTATGAATTGGGATTATGAATGGGAAGAAAGTGACAGTGATACAGTGATAGCAGTATAACATAAATGCAACTTCTCAAAGATGAAGCAGCTCTGCATATTTATGGTAATTCATAGCTTTCATTGAGGGCTTATTTTAGTATGTCCACTAAGTATTTTGGAAATCTGCTAGTTGTCCTTGTCCTCTTTGTCAGGGAGTGCCACGGGGTCCCCGACAGTGTCGGGAAGCGAGTTCCCTTCTATCTCCGAAGCCGGCGGGGAATGGATGAAGACTCAGGAATCGGATGCAGTTTTAAAAGGACTTTACTATCACAGGTTCCAATATACAATCCAAGAGCAGGGAAAACCTAAGGACTCTGGGTTCCCCAGCTAGGCCCCAGCCAGGTTAGGCCAAGATGGCTGCCACCACGTGTTGAGGCCCAACAGAGAATGGAGAGGACAGAGAAGCAAAACGCCAAGGGAAGCCGAAATGGCAAAAGGGGAAAAAGAGAGAGATTCTTTCTTCTTACAGCTTATTTTATAGCTAGGAATCCCCCAAACTCCCCAGCCCAGCCCAGAATGGGCTGGGCTATCTAGAGATGAAAACAGGAAAATAGCTTTATAGAAATGTAGCAACTTCAGGAGTCCATATGGTTGTTTACAAGGACCCAGAGCTAATTAAAAGCCTCCTAGCAGAGCTGGGAGACGCTATAAGTTAAATGTAACTTCCCCTGGCAGGAAGGATCAAATGCCCTCAGGTAATTTCTCCCAGCACCTCACCTAATATCTTGAGCCAAGATCTGCCTGGAATTGCCTTTATAGGGTAGAGAAGGGGGGTTTCTGAGATGGCATGTCTCTGTACCAAAGACTAATACTAATGCCAGTTATATATTTCTCCAAGCCTTCACAAGAGTCTTGTCTACTTCACGGTAGTTTTGTATTTTAGTTGCCTTTGAGTTATCAGGGGAGCCATGCTTGCTTGCTTGGAGGCAAACAGCATTTCTCTCTGGTCTAATTACTTAGAGATCCAACATGGGAAGCGGAGTTCTAGCCTTGGCCCACCATCCCAATAGAGCCTCGCAAGAAGAAGCCAGAGAAACCCTCACACCATGAGGGCAGTCATTTTCCACATCTGGACTCCACAGCTCATCAGAGCTCCACCCAAGAGAAAAGCCAATCTCTCCCCCGTTGCTTTGTGGCAACACAGTTCATCAGTAAATGCACCAGAAGAGAGTCTACTACTGAGAGTATATCACCCGCATGGCAGAGCCTGGCAAGCTACCTGTGTCGTATTTGATATGCCAAAAACCAGTAACAATTATAGACTCATTCCCATGACCTGAAGGAATGGTCTGAGACACTTTGTGTTCCTGGAGGGAGCAGATAGCTTTGGGCTACACTAACATGCAACAGGACATATGGGGATGCTACTGGTGCCCGCTCGAGCAAATCGATGAACAACGGGAAGACAAGTGATACAAATGATTATACCACCATGAGATATACAATTGCAAAGATGTTCATGTTTGTGTTTCAGTAATAGTGTCCATCACCCATCCCTCGACCAGTGCCCATTTCCCACCACCAATGTTCCCGATTCCCTCCCGCTCCCGAGGCTGCCTCTATGGCAGCCTTTATCTCTTTCTCTCTTTCACTTTCAATCTCTCTCTTTCTCTCTTCCTTCTCTTACACATTGTGGATTGTAATACATACATTTAGAGGTTATCATGTGTATCTTTTTTGCCTGTATTTAATGCTCAGTTCTAGGTTGGTATTAGCACTTTCAACAATTATTAGCACACTGTTTCATTCTCTGTCTTACCTAACCTCTGACTCCCACATGTTTGTGGTAATTTCCACCCTTTGACAAGACCTCCTGATCATGATTTGCCTGACCTTGGATATTGGTATCATAATATGCATATATGTATATATATATATACATACATACATATGCTATATATATATATGTCATTCTATATCTGTCTTTTTTCCTTCTGGCTATTTTTGCTCCAACATGATCCTCTCCATGTCCATCCATTTATAGGCAAATTTCATAACTTCATTTTTCCTAACAGCTGCATAGTATTCCATTGTGTAGAAGTACCACAGGTTTCTTTATCCAGTCATCAGTTCTCGGGCACTCTGGTTGTTTCCAGATTCTGGCTATTGTGAACAGTGCTGCTATGAAAATAAAAGTGCAGATGGTGATTCTGCTGTGTGATTTTGGCTTTCCAGGGTATATTCCCAGGAGTGGTATGGCTGGGTCAAATGGGAGCTCAATTTCTAGTCTTTGGAGGATTGTCCATATTGTTTTCCCAAAAGGCTGTACCAGTCAACCTTCCCACCAACAATGGATAAGAATCCCCTTTACCCCGCATCCACTCCAGCACTTGTTGTTCTTGCTCTTTTAGATATGTGCCAGTCTCTGTGGTGTGAGATGATATCTCATTGTTGTTTTGATTTTTATAATAGCTTTGGGCCCATCAGGTGGATGCCAGATTGGAATTTCTGGGTCTTACGGAAGTTCAATCCTAGTTTTCTGAGAAGTGTCTAGACAATATTCCCATTAGCAGCAAATGAGGGTCCCTTTTCCCTCATATTTAAACTGATTGCTTTTGTTCTTTATGATGCTTGCCAGTCTCACTGGTGTGAAACAATATCTCATTGTTATTTTAATTTCCAAGTAGAATTCATCCCAAGAATGCAAATATGGTTTGCATATACAAGCCAATCCATACATCAATATAAGGAAAACTAAAAATCATTTGATTATATTAATAGATGCAGAGAAAGCAGTTGACAAAATACAACATTCATTCATGACAAAAATTTTCAATAAAATGGGATTGGCAGCAATTTCCTCAACATATCAAAAGTCATTTATCACAGTCTACAGCAACATCATACTCATAGTGAAAAACTGAAAGCCTTCCCACCTTTGATCAGGCATATGACAAGTGTTCCCATCCCACTCCCATCATTACTATCCAATGTAATATTTGAAGTTTTGCCATTTGAATTAGACAAAGAAAGAGATATGGGGAGCCTCTACCTCATAAAAGAAGTCAAACTCTCACTATAAGCAGATGATGTGATACTATAGTTAGAAAATCCTAAAGACTCAGGAAAAAAGAAACTCCTAGAAACTAGATATATAGAAAAAGTCTCACAAAACAAAATCAGTCTGGAGAATCCATGGGTTTCCTATATATATAAACAATTAAAGAGAAGAGAGATACATTTAAGAAACAATTCCTGGGGGCCAAAGAGTACAGGAAAAAGGCACTTGCCTTACATGCAGTGGACCCAGGTCCCACCAGCGCACAATATATAGTTCCCAGAGCTCATCAGAAATAATCCTTGAGCAGAGGAGCGAAGAATCGGCCCTGAAGACAGCTTTATAAGGTCCAAGAACAAAAAATAAAAATTGAAAAATATTAAAAATACTGGTGCAAAAGCTTGAGAATCAGTTCCACCATGGGATGAGAAAACTTCATTTAGTACAGGACTTGATTCCTAGGACTTGTCAGAAGATAGGTTGGGATGCACGCTTCTGTAGCCCTTGGCAGCTAGAGATAATGGCTGGGCATTTCCACTGGCATTGGCACTGGGAGAAAACCTTCACTCATCTACTGAGGAATTCTCTGACTCCAGAAATTCTGGTTTGCCTCCAAGCTTCCAGGGTATCATGCGGACTCACGGGGCTACAACTCCCACGGCAGCAGAGGCCGCTGCTTGGCGTTTCCCTGTAGGAGGATGAGGCTCGGAGCATCACTGCTCCCTTCCCAGTGCAGATTCTTGTAGGACCCATGTCTTTGTCTTGCCCATTGCTGCCCGGTGGCAGACCGTTCACCACAGCTTTTGAAGCACCAACATCACACTGTCAAATTGGTCAAACTGTATCCTCGGAATATTTGCTGCTGAATCTCAGCAAAACTATCTTCATGAAAAATGAACTAGTTCCAGAGGTCCCATTCTCTCTCAATGGAACAAACATCTCTGAATGCAGCAATTAAAGTGTACCTAGGTAGAGAAGTCAACATGATGTATGACCTAAAATCTGAGCTGCGCAGGGAGGAAGAGAGCAGCATGGAATGCCTTCAAAAAGCATCAAATAAATAGCTAAAAGGACAAAGAACCTCCGGCTCCAGGTACATCTCTTCAAATCCACCATTCTCCCTGCATTAACATATGCCTCAGAGACCTGGGCCCTACGAAAGCAGGATGAGAATGCTATTCGGGTCTCCCAAAGAGGAATCGAAAGAGCTATGCTTGGAATATCACTCCTCACTCAAGTGAGAGAAGAAATCCGGAGTTCTGACCTCCATCACTGTTCCAGAGTCAGGGACACTGTCTAGTTTGCCAAGCCATTGAAAATCAGATGGGCTGGATATGTAATGCTATTTGGAGATAACTGCTAGACTAGAGCCATTACTGACATTACTGACTGGATCCCACGGGACATCAAAAGATCACGTGGTTGCCCACCTACAAGATAGTCAGACTTTGTCAAGACCCTGAATGAACGGTTTGAGGCTCTTAGTATTCCTGAAGCAACCAGATGCCATTCGGCTATACTGGCACGTGATAGGGTCAAACGGAAATGTTATTGGTGCCCACTTGAGCAAATTGATGAATAACAGGATGTCAAGTGATCGAGTGATCAAGTGATTAAAAATACAGCTCATTTCACAATTATGCCTCAGAAAATTATGTACCGAGAATCAGTTTAACAAAAGAAGTGAAAGACTTATACAAAGCTAAGTGTCAATCACTACTAAAAGAAATGGAAACACAGCCCCTGTTTGTAGATTGGAAAGATTAATATTGTCAAAATAACAATATTGCCATAGTATTATACAGTTTCAATGCAGTCTGTATTAAAATACCCATGACATTTTTCAAAGACATAGGTCAAATTCTGTTGAAATTTATACGAAATAACAACCCTCCCCCCAACAGCAAAATAAATCATGAAAAAAATAAGATGGGGGGCTTCTTTTTATCCAATTCCAAACTATATCATAAAGCTATAGTAATTAATGCATCATGATATTGTAATATGGACAGACTCTGAGGTCAGTGAAAAAGTATTGAAAGTCCAAAGAGAAACCCTGTTATTTGAATAGTTAATCATTGATAAAGTAGCAAACAAAGCATAGTAAGCAAGTTAGGAAGAAAATCTCTTACAAAGCATAGTAAGAAAATCTCTTGAACAAATGGCTTTGGGAAAACTGATAGGTCACATGCAAAAAAATGAGTTCAGGCCCCTTTCCAATACCAACAAAAGTTATGTCAAATTGGACTAATAATGATGCTGATATCAGACATGACTCCACAGATTATTTTGAGGAAAATGTAGGTAGTACACTTCATGACATTGAATATAGAGGTATTTTCAATGAGTGAATGCCATTGGCCAAACAATCAGAAGCAAAATAAACACATGGAATTGTGTTCAACTAAGAAGCTTCTGCACTGCCAAAGAAGTGATGACCAAAGCGAAAAGGATATACCGCAGACTGGGAGAGAATATTTGCCCATCACTCATCTGATAAAGGGTTGATATTCAAGTTATATAAAGCACTGGTAGAACTGTACAACAAAAATGAAACCATCAAAAATTGAGAGGAAGAGATAAACAATAACTTCTTCAACGATTACATACAGATGGCGAAAGGTGTGTGAAAAATGCTTTGCATCACTTACTATTTTATCAGCTTTTTTAAGTGTAAGAAGAAATAGAAGATGAACAATTTTTATTACTGGTTTTGGCACATTGAATACACATCAGACAGCTTGCCAGGCTATGCCGTGTGGGCTGTATACTTTTAGTAGCTTGCTGGGCTAAGCACTGCCAGGAGTAATTCCTGAGTGCAGGGCCAGGAGTAACCCCTGAGCATCTCTGAGTGTGATGTCGCTTTCCTCCCTGACAGGCAGGACAACCCTTCAGCTGCTCCATGTAGCTGGAGTACACATGGCCTGTGCCCCGGTGGTCCCACTGGTGGTCCTTGAAGAGCGTAGTGAACATGGCGGTGGTAAAGATGGTAAAGAAAGATGACCGCCAGGAGTCCGTAATTGTGTCGCCCCACGGGTCGGGTCTGAGGCCCCGCCAGAGTTGCCCAGGAAAGGGGGTCTCAAGCCGAGGGGCTCCCCTACCTCACTGCAGCCATGCTGCGGCCGCGCCGGGGTTCCCCCACCTCGCCTCGTCCACGCCCGACCTCTGGACTAGAGCCTTACTGACTGGATCCCATGGCTGTCAAAAGATCACATGGCTGCCCACCTACAAGATGGTCAGACTTCTTTGTCAAGACCCTGAACAAATGGTTTGAGGCTCTTCATATTCCTGAAGCAACCAGATGCCATTGGGCTACACTGGAATGTAATAGGGTCAAATGGAAATGTTACTGGCACCAGCTGGAGCAAATCGATGAATAACGGGATGTCAAGTGATCAAATGATCAGGAAGAACTAGGCTAGAGGAGAGGCCAGAGCGATAGTCCAGTGGGTAGGGCGTTTACCTTACACGTGGCCAACCTGGGTTCTATACCCGGCAACCCATATGGTTCCCGAGCAATGCCAGGAATAATCCCTAAATGCACAGCCAGGAGTAACCCTGAGCATTGCTGAGTGTGACCCAAAAGAAAAGAAATAAACTATGTATTAACTATGCCTGTCACGTGGACATTTTTGTCATCTATCTCTGTAATTTTTCCTTCTTGTCTAAAAAAAAATTATTGTAATAAACAAAGTCAAATGTTGTTTTAAATCAGAATTCCAAATCTTTTATATTTCAGTGTATATCTCCCAAGTGGAAAATAAAGTTTAGGAAAATAATTTTCTAAATTTATAAAATAAGAAGGCATTATAATACATTTGAAAAATATTATTTATGTGTTGAGTAAATGCTAATAATTCATGGACTAAGTGATAAATACACACTTTGGTCACATGTTCAATTTCTTTAAAGAGCAGGATATACTTTAGTTTGTTTCTCTTTAGTGCTTACTTTCTGGGCCAAAGGATTTGCATCATTATGGCAGCCACAGTCTTTAAATTTTTGAGTCAAGTTTAATTAGTTGATCCCATCCAAGTTCTCTTTAAGTTCCTTAGAACTATTCAGAGTTTGTTGTCCAAATTTTTATTCAGAAAATACAGAGAAACATTTTAGTTCAACAAGAACAAGAAAACATGATTTTGGGGTTGGTGCAATAGCACACAGGTAGGGAATTCTTGTTTTGCACCTAGTTGACCCAGGTTTTATCTCTGTCAACCCTTTTGGTTCCCCAGGCCTCATTGGGAATTAATACCTGATGTAGAGCCAGGAGTAACCCATGAACATCATAGGGTGTGACACAAAAAATTATAATTTTTTGTCAATAAATAACTTCTGCAGTATATAAAAAGTCAACAAATAACCCAAGAGAAGATAAGGCAAAAAAGGCAGCTCAGAGAAGTATAAATCTTACAGAGTATAACTTTATTCCACTTTATATTAACTAGGCCATATTACTAGGCAATAGTTAACCTCTTCAAGCTGAAATTCTGTATCCAAATTCAATGATACCTTTGCTATCTGTTTTGTCTTATGAGGTTTCTTCAGATCTGTGGAAATTGGTACCTTATCAGTTAGCCTCTCCTGCTCATATTCTTTAAAGAGAAAACCACTTTGCCATATCTCCATCCCTGCTCGCCTTCCAAACCCAATGGACCTTTTAACATTTAACCTCATCAGACTCACTTTATATTTAATTCTTACCACAGGAATTTTACATGGGTGTCAAGAATATCTCTAAGGAATTATTCTCATGTTTGGCATAGGAGAAGCCCTAAGTATGATACTCTACACTTCATGGTCTCCACTAGGAGACGTAGACCTTGTATCCCCTGGTAACACAAAGAGAACTGGGGATGCCCCAGTGGGATAGTGCGGCGCCTCCAGGAGCACTGGAATGGGTGCCAGTGCTCCTGGTTAATTCAGGAGGCTAATTCCTGATTAATTCATAGGTTAATTCAGTTAACCTATGCTTCCTGCAGGACAGTCCAAAGTTAAACATGAAATGCCTAGGACTACAATCCAACAAACATTATCTTCCCAACAAAATGTTTTAAGGGCACAACAAAACATTATATACTATGAGTACAGTGCTATATAGGTATCAAGTTGTATAACTGCAACTCTTTTAGTCACTGGATTATTTCTAATTTCACCTCTCCTGTAGCACCTGGCAGCAGCCATCATTCTATTTTCTATTTCTATGAGTTTGTCAATCTTATATCATATATTAATGAAATCATGTAGTATTTTGTTCCTATACTGGTTTATATCCTCCAGAATTAACTATTTCATTACATATAGTAGGATTTCCTTCTTTGTCATGAATGAATAATTTTCCATTGTATATATTTATATATATATGTATATATACATATATCATTGTATATATATGTATATGTGTATATATGCATATGTAATGGAAAATTATATATACAATGGAAAATTATATATGATACATTTTCTTTATCCGTTAATCCATCAATTAAAATTTAGGTTATGACCATACATAACCTATGTTCAATTTTGCCTATTGGAATATTGCAATAAACATAGGAATGTGAATAGAACTCTGAGTTCATGACTTAAATTATTTTGGGTATATTCCCAAAGTGAGATTGCTATGGTGCATGGTTCCTCTACTTTCAATTTTTATGAAAACCTTCATACTGTTTTATATGGTAGCTGGCACCATTTTATATTTTTTCAAGTATTTTATTATATCACCGTGAGATATACAATTACAAAGATATACAATTAAAAAGTTCATATTTGGGTTTTGGTCATACAGTGTTCCAGCACCCGTCCCTCCACCAGTGCCCATCTCCCACCACCAACGTCCCTGGTTCCCTCCTCCCTCCCCAGCCTGCCTCCATGGCAGGTTCTTTATTTCTTTCCCTTACTCTCTCTTTCTCTTTTCCTTCCTTTCCAGATTGCAGATTACAGAACATACATTAAAGGGTTGTCATGTGTATTTTTTGACTGTATTTAATGCTCAGTTCTAGGTTGGTATTAGTACTTTTGACAATTGTTAGCACACTGTTCCATTTTCTGTCTTACCTAGTCTCTGACTCCCACACATTTGTGTTAATTTCCACCTTTGACAAGACCTCCTGATACATGTTTCACTTGACCTTGGATATTGGTATCATAACATGTACATATATATTTATGTGACAGAGACTCACAGACATGGGGCAGAGCTGCTACTGGCTCTCCCTGTGCCCAGCCACTCATGAGGCTCAGGGAGAGAAAGCAGTTTCTAGCCCTGGCCCACCACGCTAGCAGAGCCTCACAACAAGCCAGACCACCCCCACCTCCATGAGGGCCTAAATTTTCCACATCCGTACTTCCCCCTCGTCAGAACTCCACCCAGAATACCAGCCTATCACAGCCTGGCTAGCGAGGCCGCTTGCAGCCGCAGCATTTCATCAATAAATGCTGGATTTTGAGACCACTACAAGAGTATGCTGCCCGCACAGCAGAGCCTGGCAAGCTACCCATGTCGTATTTGATATGCCAAAGGCGTAGTAACAATTATAGACCTCATTCCCATGACCTGATGAAATGGTTTGAGGTTCTTTATGTTCCTGGAGCAAGCAGGTGCCCTTGGGTTCTACTTGCATGAGACAGATCATATGGAGATGTTACTGATGCCCGCTCGAGCAAATTGATGATGAACGGGAAGACAGTGATACAGTGATATTTATGTCATGCAAATAAATGCAGTCATTCTGTATCTGTCTCTCTCTTTCTGGCTAATTTCACTCAACATAATCTCCATGTCCATCCATTTATAGGCAAATTTTGTAACTTCATTTTTCCTAACAGCTGCATAGTATTCCATTGTGTAGATGTACCAAAGCTTCTTTATCCAGTCATCGATTCTCGGGCACTCTGGTTGTTTCCAGATTCTGGCTATTGTGAATAATGCTGCTATGAACATAAAAGTAGGGATGGTGTTTCCGCTTATGTATTTTTGGCTTCCCAGAGTAGATTCCCAGGAGTGGTATGGCTGGGTCAAATTGGAGTTCAATTTCTAGTCTTTGGAGGAATGTCCATATTGTTTTCCAGAAAGGCTGTACCAGCCGGCATTCCCACCAACAATGGATGAGTGTCCCCTTTTCCCCACATCCATGCCAGCACTTGTTCTTGCTCTTTTGAATATGTGCCAGTCTCTGTGGTGTGAGGTGATATATCATTGTTGTTTTGATTTGCACCTCTCTGATGATTAGTGATGATGAGCATTTTTTCATATGTCTTTTGGCCATTCGAATTGCTTCCTTGTTTAAGTTTCTGTTCATTTCTTCTCCCCATTTTTTGATGGGGTTGTTTGTTTTCTTCTTGCAAAGTTCTACCAGTGCCTGATATATCCTGGATATTAACCCCTTATCAGATGGGTATTGGGTGAATATTCTTTCCCATTCTGTGGACTCTCTTTACACCTTAGTCACTGTTTCTTTTTGAGATGCAGAAGCTTTTTAGTTTCATGTAGTCCCATGCTCAAACTTCGGGTGGCTGAACGCCACTTGTCCCTCTAAGAAGTTGGGGGACGCCGACCGCACACAATGAGCCAGTCAGTGTAGCGCAGCGTGCAGCCAGCGGACATCTAAGGGCATCACAGACCTGTTATGTATGCTGAGACAGACATGGGGCAGAGCTGCTACTTGCTCTCCCTGTGCCCAGCCGCTCACAAGGAGCCCAGGAGAGATGGCGGTTCTAGCCCTGGCCCGCCAGCCCAGCAGAGCCTTGCAACAAGCCAGACGACCCCCACTCCCCATGAGGGCCTCCATTTTCCACATCGGACTTATCTCGCGTCAGAAATCCACCCAGCAGACCAGCCTATCACAGTCTGGCTCGTGCGGCCGCTTCTGGCTGCACAGTTCATCATTAAATGCTGGACTTAGAGATGACTGCAAGAGTATGCTACCTGCACGGCAGAGCCTGGCAAGCTACCCGTGTTGTATTTGATATGCCAAATACCAGTAACAATTATAGACCTCCTTCCGAAATGGATCGTGGCTCTTTATGTTCCTGGAGCAAGTAGATGCCCTTGGGCTCTACTAGCACGAGGCAGGACATATGGAGATGTTACTGGGGCCCGCTCGAGCAAATCAATGAACAACGGAAGACAGTGATACAGTGACAGTAGTCCCATATGTTTATCTTTACTTCTAGTTGCTTTGTTAGTGATGTTTTAACTTTGAAGATGCTTTCAATGTCTTAGAGGGTTTTTCCTATATTTTTTCAATGTACTTTAGGGATTCAAGTCTGATATTGAGATCTTTAATCCATTTTGATCTGATTTTTGTGCAAGATGTTAGACACAGGTCCAAATTTATTTTTTTTTACATGTCGCTGCCCAGTTTTCCCAACACCATTTGTTGAAGAGGCTTTCCTTACTCCATTTTGGACTCTTTGCACCTTTATCAAAGATTAAATGATCATATGTTTGAGGTTGGGTGTCAGGATACTCAATTCTATTCCATAGGTCCACAGGTCTGTTTTTATTCCAATACCATGCTGTTTTAATTACTACTGCCTTGTAGTACAGTTTGAAGTTGGGAAAGGTGATGCCTCCTATCTTCTTTTTCCCGAGGATTGCTTTAGCTATCCTTGGGGGTTTATTGTTCCATACAAATTTCAGGAGTGTTTGGTCAATTTCTTTGAAGGATGTCATGGTTTCCTTATAGGACTGCATTCAACATTGCTGCCACCTTTTCAATTCCTACGAAGATGCAAAGTTTTCCATTTCTTTGTACCTTTACCAGCATTTCTTATATTTTTTAAAATAATAACCATCATAACAGGCATTAGGAGATGCCTCTTTTTTTATAGCTTGCAATTTCCCCCACGATATTTAACTACTTTTTCATATATTTGTTGGCAATTTATATGTTTTCTTTGGGGAAATATTTATTCAGGTATATTAACTATTAAAATCATTATTGTTTTATTAATTGCTATAAATTTATGTGAGTTTCTTACATTCTTTGTAAATCCCTGCCTTATTGGATATATATACATATATATATGACTTACAAACGTTTTCTCCATTTTATGTTTTATTTATATTAGTTTCTTTATTTGTTGTGTGTAGTTCCCAACTAACCTGTCCCTAGAGGTGTTGCAGGTGTGGCTGAGGTGCCCAGCTGTTCCAGCAGGTGGCAGACAGGTGATAGGCTTGTCTACACTCAGGGATCTACCCTGTGGGCCCTGGATGCTTGATGGTCTGACATAGAAAAAAAAACTGGGCCCCAGTGATGAACCCAGAGACACGGCAGAGCTTGGAAAGCTACCCATGGAGTATTTGATAAGCCAAAAACAGTAACAATAATGGACATCATTCCCAAGGAATGGAGGCGTTTCTGGTGCCCACTTGAGCAAATCGATGAACAGCAGGAAGACAAGTGACCAGTGACAAATTTCCAACTAGAATTGGGAGGTACAACTGCCATTTTCAACTATTCTTGGCAAAATGGTTCCTTCTCTATCTTACTTAACCTCTGCCCCGAAATACCTGTGGTAGATTCCAACCATTGACAAGTCCTCCTGACCCCTGTTTTGCATGGCCTTCGATATTAGTCTCATAATATTTTTCTACCCCACAAATGAAATGCAGTCATTTCCTGTTTTTTAAAAGTACAGGAAAAATATCTGTACTTTTGCTTCTGACTAATTTTGCTCAGCATGATACTCTCCGTGTCTATACAGAGTTTTTAATGTCCCCATCTTAAGTAAGTATTTAATGAAGGACCAGGGAAGATACATTCATGAATGTAGTTCATCACACATTTAACAATGCCTCTTAAGCATCTACTCCGCACTGGACTTTGAGCTGGGAACAGTGATAGCAAAGAACTTGATGGTCAACTTTTTGAATGTCAAAATAACAAGACAGAAAATGCTCATTCTTTCTTATTTTCAGAACTACAAAATAGTGTGATCTGAGTGTTCTGTGAGCCACTATAATCTAAGACAGTATGTATCCATGCATTACTTAACCAGGGATGAGCCTGGCAAAAGCCTCGTGCAAGGTTATTCATTTGCCAGATTCATTTTCCTCATTCTGAGGCCAGATAAATTCATTTCTCAAGAGTGCACGTATAATAGAATACAGAAAGCACAGTTGTAGAGAAAGTGGAAGAGCTGCAGACTAAAGTGCCATCAAGAACCAACCGTTTTTCAAACTTTAACCTGAGATGCTATGACTGGGCTGTGCACCCTCATTTCACCAGAGGTGGCTCTGTCCACATTCAGCACCAGCTTTTTTTTAAATTTTTATTATATTTATTTATGTATTTATTTATTTGCTTTTTGAGACTCACAGACATAGGGCAGAGCTGCTACTGGCTCTCCCTGTGCCCAGCTGCTCACGAGGCACCCGGGAGGGATGGCGGGTTCTAGCCCTGGCCCACCACCCCAGCAGAGCCTCGCAACAAGCCAGACGACCCCCACACTCCATGAGGGCCGCCATTTTCCACATCCGGACTTCCCTCTCGTCGGAGCTCCACCCAGCAGAAGAGCCTATTACACCCGGCAAGCGGCCAGGCAGTTCATCAATAAATGCTGAATTTAGAGGTACTACAAGAGTATGCCACCCGCACGGCAGAGCCTGGCAAGCCTCCCATGTAGTATTTGATATGCCAAATACCAGAAACAATTATAGTCCTCATTCCCATGACCTGATGGAATGGTTTGAGGCTCTTTATGTTCCTGGAGCAAGCAGATGCCCTTGGGCTCTACTAGCATGAAACAGGATATATGGAGATGTTACTGGTGCCCACTTGAGCAAATCGACGATGAACGGGAAAACAGTGATACAGTGAACACAGAAGCTACTAGAAATACGTGGTAGACTAATTCTTTCTGATTTGGACACTAATATTTCTTAAAAAATAAAGCTATTTTGTAACTAATAAAACATTCATTGATTAGTTTGCTTAGAAGTTTCAGTGAAAAAAATTGCAAATAACTAAAAGATACAGCTGTTTAGAAGATTTAACAACTGCTAGTAAGTCGATATTATATTTGTCAAAATAGTCTTCTGAAACAAAATCTTGCAGTTTAACAGCAAGAATCTGTGTTGTTATATCATCTCTTACTAAGAAAATCATTTATCCCCAGGAACTGAGCAAGGTATTTCTCATTCTTACAAAGTTAACAAAATATTTGTGCATAATAATGTCTTATTAGTTCATTCCTATAATTGTTGAGCTCTATGATTTATAAATTTTAGACTCTCATTAGCTGTTGACAGTACAAAGATCAACAAGGCATAATCCTTATTTTTACTAAGATTTTCATGAGAAAATCACTATCTTCCCGTTCATCATTTATTTGCTCTAGCGGGCACCAGTAATATCTCCATATGTCCTGTCTCATGCTAGTAGAGTCCAAGGGCATCCTCTTGCTCCAGGAACATAAAGAGCCTCAGACAATTTTATTAGGTCATGGGAATGACCTAATATAATTGTTACTGATATTTGGCATATCAAATATGACACGGGCAGCTTGCCAGGCTTGCCATGTGGGTGGCATACTCTTGCAGTCACCTTTAAATACAGCATTTATTGATTAACCGAGCAGCCTCAAGCAACCGTGCTAGCCAGGCTGTGATAGGCTCGTCTGCTGCGGGGTGGAGTTCTGACGAGAGGGAAGTCTGATGTGGAAGATGGCAGCCCTCATGGAGTGGGGGTGGGGGGTTGCCTGGCTTGTTGTGAGGCCCTGCTAGGGTGGCGGGCCATGGCTAGAACCCACCATCCCTCCCGGGCACCTCGTGAGTGGCTGGGCACAGAGAGAGCAAGTAGCAGCTCTGCCCCATGTCTGTAAACCTCTGGTTCAGCATACCTGGGCTGGATTGAAAAAAAAAAAATGCTGCAGGGTGGAACTGGATGAGACGTGCTGTGATAGGCTCGTCTGCTGCTGGGTGGAGTTCTGACAAGAGGGAAGTCCGATGTGGAAGAAGGTGGCCCTCATGGAGTGTGTGTGTGTGTGGGTGTCATCTGGCTTGTTGTGGGCCCTGCTGGGGTGGCGGGCCAGGGCTAGAACCCGCCATCCCTCCCGAGCGCCTCGTGAGCGGCTGGGCACAGAGAGAGCAAGTAGCAGCTCTGCCCCATGTCTGTAAGTCTCAGACATGAGACTTGAGAAAAATCAAAAGCATCAAAAGTTGAAATGAAGTGTGATAAACGGCGTTATCATATTATTTTACAGGTATGGCAGCAAGAACCCGGAGGAGAGATTTAACCAGACCAGGACACTGGGAAAAGAACAACAGCTTCAATAATAGAAAGATAGACTAGTCATAAAAGATTTGAATGAAACCCTTTTTCTCAGGAAGATAGTCAGGAATGTTATCTGAAACCAAAAGACACAGGAATTAAGATCTGAAAGGAGCAGCTGTGCAAAGAATTGGAGGAGGCAATCCAGATAAAGAAAGTAAAAAAGATAAAGGTTTAAAGATGAAGAAAGTAAAAAAGGATAAAGGTTTAAAGATAAAGAAAGTAAAAAGGATAAAGCTCACAGGATTAAACTTGAATATTTCAGAGGGGAAAACATCAGCAAAGAGATGAGAAAACCAGACTATTTATGCAGAACCTTCTAGAACAGATGATCAAGGTTACTTTCAGTATAAGAAGAAACATTAATACTACAATATAACTAGAACTGAGTATTGAAAATAGATAAAGGGATATGAATGATAACCCCTCAACATATGTTTTGCAAACTGCAATGCAAAAAAAGAGAGAGAGAGAGAGAGAGAGAGAGAAAGTGCCTGCCATAGAGGCAGACTTGGTGAGGTGAGGGAGGGAAACTGGGACATTGGTGTTGGGACATGTACATTGGCAGAGGGCGAGTACTGCAACATTCTATGACTGAAACCCAATCATGAACAGCTTTGTAATTGACTAACTCATGGTAATAGAATAAAAATTTTACTAAATACTAAATAAATGATACCATATAGTAAAGGTGTGCATTTTGGCTTGAACTTTCTGTTATTTATATAAGCCATGATGTAGCTGGATTTGAGGTAAGGGGTGTTTGGCAACGGTAAGACCAATCCCATGAAGGGGCAGTGGGGCACTCATGTCAACATGTGAGACAGCACGGCATGACCTAAGGTATTTTGATGGGGTGAGAAGCAGCAGATCTGGGCATATTGAAGAGGTAGAACTAAAAGTTCACGGTGATAAATTTGGTTTGGGATATGAGGGAAAAGAAGAACTCACTTTAGATTGCTGAATTAAGCTACTGAAGTTGTGGTAGTTTATAATAAAATAAAGCAGACCTGTGCACTAAAGCTTTTATTATGTATCATTCATAATTCTGATCACTTTAACATATCACACCATTTAATTTTTTGGGGGGTCACACTCGGCAATGTTCGGGGTTACTCCTGGCTCTGCACTCAGAAATTACTCCTGGCAGTGCTCAGGGGACCATATGGGATTCCTGGGAATCAAATCTGGATCGGCCTCATGCAAGGCAAATGCCCTACCTGCTGTGCTATCGCTCCAACCCCCACACCATTTTATCTTCACAATAATTTTCTGAGATAAATACTGTTGCTGAGCACTATTACATAAAGAGAACAAAAGAAAATTAACGCCATTCTGCTTTATTCAAGTTGCAACCTGCATTTCTTTGAACCCAGGCTTCAGTGCACCCAAAGTCTGTGTCCTTAACCACGGCATTCATTACCAAGTTGCTGACAACAGAGGAGGGGCTGATTTTATTTTATTTATTAGGTGGGTGTGGGGAAACATACTTAGCAGTGTTCAGGGCTTACTTCTGGCTCTGCACTCAGGGATGACAAGGCCTGATAAGGCTAGGGGAACCATATAGGCCTCCAAGGATGAGACCTGGGTTGTCCATGCACAAAGCAAGTGCCCTACCAGCTGCATTATTTCTCCAGTCCCTGGGATTGAGCTAGTTTTTAAAAGCAGACTTCTACTTTGGGTATGTTAAAGTTTGAGGTACCTTATGTGGAAATGTCAGGAAAAGAGCTGGCGGTTAGACATGGCATTCAATGGGTAGATCATCCTTTAGACATTTATAGAGTCATCAGCACACAGGGAAATAAACATATATAATAACAATAAAGTAGGTATTAGAAGATCAAGGCCTAGAATCCTCCAATCTGTAATTTTCAGATCAGAAATCTACTTGAGAAACAGAAATAGCAGCCACATGAACTTCAAAGAACCAAGAAGACTGTGGACTTGGTTCTCAGTCAGGATGTCCATGGAAGCAACATGGTAACAGTCATTCCTGACAATATCCTTCTAAGTTTAAGGTTCTTAGAAGAAAAAAAAAAAAGAAACTCTTCACAGGGATAATTTGCAAATCCTGGTATTCACTCTTCTAGGGCACTCTTGGACATTGGGAACTACTCCTGAATTCTGCAACAACAATGTGAATACGGAGCCTGCAGGGATGGTAGCCCAGTCTGACACACAAATGAGACACTAGGACTCTACCAACTACCTATTTATCATTGGTGTCTAGGCCAGGTTCCAATGACCAGTAGATGGTGAGCCTTCAATATTTATAGAGTTGGCTGTTAAATAATTATGAAGGACTATTTTAGTTCATTTTAGTTGAATAATAGTCAAGCTTATAAAAGCTTTCAACAAATAATAATTCACAGCATTAGGCTGCATCTACCTTTCAAATTCTCTATTCCTCTTTCTGTTCGGTATAAGTGAGCTTTCACTTTTTCTTCATGTCATGTGCACGCACCTGATATGACCCAGAAGCTTTGCACACAGAAGGGTGTATGAAGAGACACCATAGATTTCTTTCCAAGGAAGCTGCTACTGTTCCAGGAGGACTAAGGAAGCATGCGGGCACCCTGCATCCCTTTGTCAAGAGGCTCCGTAATTAGCACTCGTCACCACCATGGAATCACTGACTAAGTAGACTCGCGCGCCTCCCGACTGGAAACAATGACAGGAGCTCTGAAACCAGTTTGAAACCTGTGATGATCGTGGCTTGATTTTTTTCTAAACTGGTATCTGTGGGTAGGTTAAAATGATCAGACTCTAATTTCCAATTATTTCTAAGCTGGCCGAATGAGGCAGTGGAAATTCATTATAATGCAGTGTTTCCGGTGCGTAAGATGGCTTGACGAGTGATGTGCTGTTGCAGTACAACTGCCCAGAGCCTCTGCATCTGGCCTGGAGCTGCCTCCTGCAGGTCACTCTGTAGACAGGAGGAGGCAAGTTGGAATGTGGCAGTTTATCTGACCATGTATTCTCTACTGGCTGGTATAAATATTCTCTCATGCTGCCACAATCATCATGGGACTAGCTAGATCTTACTAGTATATTTGCCTGGCCACGTTGGATCTCTAAGTAATTAGACCAGAGAGAAATGTTGTTTGCCTCCAAGAAAGCAAGCATGGCTCCCTGATAACTCAAAGGTAAAATACAGAACTACTATGAAGTAATGACAAGACTCTTGTGAAGACTTTGAGAAATATTTAACTGGCTATAGTATATTCTTTGGTACAGATGCATGCCTTTGTATTCTGAGATACAGTTCATCTCAGAAACTCCTTCTCTCTACCCTGCAGAGGCATTTCCAAGGCAGATCTTGGTTCGGCAATATTAACATCTCAAAGGGCCTAGGTGATGACCTGGGAGAAATTACCTGCGGGCATTTGACCCTGATGGCTTTCCATAGAAGTGGGAGGTCTGGGTTATAGGGATATACAACTAGGCTGCTTCCTCTGTGGGCTCCCTCTTTTCCCCATTTCTCCTGGTGCAAGTTCAATGTCACCTTTCTGAAGGGCCTTAACACGAGGTGACAGCCATCTTGGCCAACACGTGGCCAGGGCCCAGCTGAGAACCCTAAGTTTGGCGTTTTTCCTATTGCTTATTTGTATGTCTGAAACTGTGTTTAAGTAAAGTATTTTAAAACTTTGCCAAATTCTTGCGCTTTCTCCATCTGCTGGACACCAATCCCCTGGTACAGAAGGGGATCCCTGACCCTGATCCCGGATTTTGTGCAGAGCACCTCAGCTTTCCCTGCAATGTGCAAGATTATTCTATGCAATACCCAGACAACTATATTTTACATCACAATATGTCTAAATTTAACAACTAGTTTGAAATAAATTGTATTTATTACAATTTGGTCTTGAAGGCATACAAAAAAGTACTTATTTTAAATTCATTGTTATGCAAATGTAATACGTGCTTTTAAGAGTCCAAAGTTGGGAAGCCCAGTAATACTACATTGTTCAAGGTTCATGCCAACCATTAACATTCTGGGAATAAACAACACTAGAAGACGAAAGTTCAGAGGCTCCCTAATTTGTTAACAAACTTAATTAATAAACTTAATTTGTTGATTAATTACAAAACTTAATCTGGTATTAATTAACAAACAATTCAGAGTTTGTTTTCAGAGTATAGATTCACACCTCTGTGACTGTATGTCACCATTTTGCTGTCCCTCTCCCACAGCACCTGTGTCCCTCCTCCCCTCCCTCCTTTCCCTTTGGCAACCTCCAGTTCCAGGGTCAGAATCCAAGTGTGCATCTTTGGTTGACTTTGACCAATTAAAATACTTGCTTTCAATCAACAAGTAGTTATTGGACACTAGGTATGGATAAGGGTTTAGGCAAAAGAGAAGTAATCAGAGAAGGACTGTTCAATGGGTGAGATGGGCACTGACGTCAAAACAGGAAATGTTAAATTCATGATCATGATCTCTGAAGAAGTTAGGCATGTATAAAATATTTAAATCAAATCTTTTAAAAAATAAAAGATTTCATTCCTGAGTGCAGAGCCAGGAGTAACCCCTGAGCATTGCTGGGTGTGACCCAAAAAGCAAAAAAAATAATAATAATAATAAAAAAATAAAAGATTTAGCCAGGCAAAATGGTGCTTAGGGGTTGTCTCAGAGAAAATTAAGTTAAAAATAAAAGATTTAGCTATGCAAAATGGGTTTAGGGTGGTCTCAGAAAATTAAGAAGATAGAGCATGGAAGTCCCTGATGGGCAATAGTGAAGCCCCTAGTGACTCCCGAAGACCTTTGATTAGTTTAACCCAGAACCAGTCTAGAATAAGAGCCCCAGTAGGAAAAGTCGTCACTCATTAAAGAGCAGCAGGATCAAGACCTATATATTTTATCTCTTTGTTCACAGTTGCCACATGCTCTTTGTGCCCTGTGAGCAACATATGGTCTGGGAACTGGAGACCCTCCAGGGAACAAAATAGACAGAGCCTTGTCCAAAGAGCTGCATTTGGATACAGTGGTGAGTAAAGTTTAACAAGTAAGTACAAGCTTGTCAGTAAGAGAGAGAAGTAAAAACAAACAAACAAAAAAAAACAACCAAATAAAAACAATGGTGAGCAATGAGGAGTTGGTTGCGGAATGGCATAAATGATAATGGGAGAAACCTAAAGGAAGCTGTCACTGACCATCTTGACCTTGGACTTGCCTCTGGACCTCACCAGGACTTTGTCCCTCACCCTAAGTTGCTCTTGGTACTCAGTTTTCTGCTCTAATCTGTGTTAGCAGATTTGACTTCTTCTGCTCTTAATCATACACAGACAAGACACTGGATTTCATTGAAAATGCAGTCTTCGAGGTATGATCCAAAAGTTCTATGAGAAGAACTTGCCCTTTATAAATGTTAAGTGGTTTGGGGAAGAGGGAGGATTATAGAATATCTCATGGGTTTACTTAGTAGTACCCAAAGTAATTATCCCTGGCTCTGATAAGGTCTAGATTGAAACCTATATGTTAGAGGGGGAGGCTGTAAGACTCTCTACTTGTTTCATGCTGTTGACTTAGGACTTTGAAAAGCAGGATCGTGGACCACCAGGACTAGGACAGCCTCCTTTCTTTAGGAACATTGAAAGAGTCTGCACCTGAGGGATCAAGAACATACCCTCTGCTTCTCGTGGCCCTGAGAGGAGGCCCAGCACTCACATGGCCTCTCATTCATTATGCCTCTGTTGGGGTGCTCAGTTTTTCTTAAAATAACAATCTCCTCTGTTCTTCTTCACTTCTGTGAATGTGTCTATTTAACAGAGACCTCCTAAGAGGGAAGCAAGGGTATGACTCCATATGGCAGGTCTTTGTTGCTGGAGAAGGCTGAAAAGGCAAGAGGTAGGGAACAAAAACAAAATTTTGGAATATGAAATAAAGAGAGTAGTCCTGAGTGAAGAGAACAATGACCATGTAATTGGGAAGAAGAGCTGGATCCTGAGAGAGCAATAAAGAGAAAAGTGTCAAAGACAAAACATATCCATTCATACCACAAAGTACGAAACCATGGTGTTGTGTAGGTAAGGCACAATAAACGTTTTGTGGAAATTGGCTGTCACCTAATTGCTGTCTGAAACCAACAGTCATAATAATGTGCTGATAGCTGCAAAGCAGTCTGAACAGTGCAGGACGATGCTCTGACTATGTTTCTCCTTTAGATTAAGGGCAGTTATACATGCAAAATCCTCAGATGATATGGAAAGTGCAGTAACACTGCACTCTACTACATTATACTTTTATTTGGCCTCTGTCAAGTTTTTACTGGTGCCCGCTCTAGCAAATAGATGATTACGGGAAGATAGTGATAGTGAGTGATAGTGATGAGACCTGGGAAGACTCTTGCTGTTTTAGTTTTATTTATTTTGTGACCTTAGAGGCACTCCTAGGCAATTATTCTGAGCAGATAGGTTTCATGTATGATCCATTTTATCTGATCTGACTATTAGTTATTGCATTCACTGCAATGCTATCATGCTGGCATGGGAAAACATCCCAGAGAAAGAAATGCAGCTTATTATCTTATCTGTTGGGAGAGTTTACACGGACATGAGTAATAGTCATCAAACTCTTAATTGCAAATAATCATATATACTAAATAGCATCTATTTTAGTCTATCTAGCATAGCCATAGCCCCAATTCTGTCATTTTATATGCACACACACACACAAACACTACAAGAGCCAGTTCTGCTCATATACTTTTAAATAAAATGTATACAATATTTCAGAATAAAACACATTTAAGATTCAAGCAATTCTTTAAAAATAGAGGAAATATTTATATTAATGACAATTTACTTTTCTACAAAACATTATTATATTAAATCCCCAGCCTATTCTAAGGCAAGTGACTTGTTATCATTACTATATGCAAACTTTTAAAAAAGAAATACACTGCTATAAATTTACTTCTGGTAATTCACATAACTTTAAAAAAAAATAACAAAATCACTGTGTTTTGTCTTTTGTACTACTTAACACTTTCCAGGAAGTTTTTAATCCAGGAAAGAAGAATATCTATTTCACTGATAGCTTTGTAGATTCCTTTGTTTCCAATCTGCAAAGAAAGAAGAAATAATAACAGAATTATTATATGTTGTTTGAAAAACAAAGTATCGAAGCAGCAAAGATTTGGGATACTTACCTTATAAAATTTTCTTTTCATCCTAGTAATGGATTTCATCTCTCTAGTTGATGAAGCACAGGAAAACTAAGAAATAAAGAGTAAATACAGATGATTTGTTGAAGAGGCACTAATCATATTCACTCAAACCCCATGAACAAATATTGATAGAACAGATATATGATGGACATACACTAAAAAATAAGTATCACATGGTTTCTTTATCACAGATATTACAGTTTCATGTAGGAGGATGCTAGCAAGCAAAAAGAGAAATTTTAAAATTGAATTTAAGACTTAATTATAGGCAGTTACCAATTTTTGATTGGTGGTCAAGGACGGCTCTTTAGAAGCACACTTTTAAATGCATATTTAAATAAGTTTCTGAACAATTATAAGAAATCAGCTGTATAAAAAGCTTAGAGGGAATGAGAGTTGTATATAAAAGAGAATAATTTCTGCAGAAGGCTGCTGAGGCAGAAAAGAAACTGCACATTCCAGAAGTCAAAAGAAAGTAAACGTTGTGGCAGCAATTGAGCGAAAGAGATGTGGGAAGTGTGTAGGATATGAGAATTATCAGAAACAAAAGTTACTTTTCGAAAAGTCATTCTGGCTGTGGCACATACAACTAGTACAATATTCTAGTATAGAATGCCAGAAAAAAAACACCAAAATTTAATACTAGTTTCTAAATGAGGAGAAGGACCACAGTGGGGTCTTAAAAGGTCAACTGAAAAAAAACAAAAAACAAAACAACAACAAAAAAAAAAGGTCAACTGTTGCTAACCTGGGAGAATATGCCTGTCTCCCTGGTGCAGGTGAGCTTTCAAACCCTGTCTGAACCAGGAATTTCATAAGAGTCAAATAGGAGGAAATAAATATTCTAGCCTCCAACAAATTTCCATAGGGTTAATTAAAGAATGAAGAAGGAAGAAAAAATCTGAAAATGTCTAGACTTCAATTTTGTCTTTACTCAGAAGCCTTAGCATTATAATGGTCCAAAATAGACCAAAATAGACTAGAATAGTATAGGTCAATTCTTCATATTTTGGAAAAAGGGAAAGCAAGGTCAAAGTGACTACATAATTTGTTCAGGGTTTCCAGGAATCCTGTTCTATCATAAGGGTTATCAAAAGAGAGAACTAAATAATAGTAATAATAATAGTTTGGTCCAGTGGCGTAATGGATAACACACCTGACTACTGATCAGAATAATAATAATAATAACAATAATGATGATGATAATGATGATAGTCACTATCACTATCTTCCCGTTCATCATCTATTTTCTCGAGCGGGCACCAGTAATATCTCCATATGTCCTGTCTCATGCTAGTAGAACCCAAAGGCATCCGCTTGCTCCAGGAACATAAAGAGCCTCAAACCATTATATTAGGTCATGGGAATGACCTAATATAAATGTTACTGGTATTTGGCATATCAAATATGACACTGAGCAGCTTGCCAGGCTTGGTGTGCAGTTGGCATACTCTTGTAGTCACCTCTAAATAAAGCATTTATTGATGATGCTTTATTTATCATTATCATTATCATCTAAATAAAGCATGCTCTAAATAAAGCATTTATTAGAGCAGGTCTAAATAAAGCATGCTCTAAATAAAAGCATTTATTGATGGCTGGGGCTTGTTGTGAGGCTCTGCTGGGGTGGCAGGCCAGGGCTAGAACCTGCCATGCCTCCCAGGCACCTCATGAGCAGCTCGGCATAGGGAGAGCAAGTAGCAGCTCTGCCCCAAGTCTGAGAGTCTCTGGTTCAGCATACCTGGGCCGGATTGGAAAAAAAAACTGCTGCAGGGTGGGTGTCGATGATCCGGGCTGTGATAGTCTGGTCTGCTGGGTGGAGTTGATGATAATGATAATGATAATAATAATAGGGCCAGAGCATCAGTACCACAAGTCTTGTGCTTGCCTTGCATGCAGTTGACCTGAGTTCAATCCCCAGAGCCCCACATGGTCCCTTGAGCCTACTAGGAGTGATCCCTGAGTGAAGAGCCAAGTGCAAGACCTGAGCACTGTTAGATGTGGCCCAAAAAACCAAACTAACAATGATAATTAGATTAGTACATCTAATAATGTATTACATATTATTAGATATAATAATAAACAATGATAATGCATTACGTGCTAAAAAGCTAAATGATGACACATTAACATTAAATTAAAGCCAGGCCAATGTCAACCACCGGTTTCATCCTTTTAAGTCAGAAAACAAAGAGAAGGGAAAGAAATAGCATTAAGTCATTATTGAGGCTCCTTTTTTTTTTTTTTTTTTTTGGACCACACCAGTTGGTACTTAGGGCATACTCCTGGGCTCTGTACTCAAGGATCATATTTGGCTGTGCTTAGGGGACCATATAGGGTGCTTGGGATTGATTCCAGGTGCATGTAAAGCAAGCACCCTACATGCTGTCCTCTCTATCTCCCAGGCTCCTTTCCTTAATAGTATAAAATAGCTCAAATGATTTGACAGTTGCATCCTGAATGCTGTTCCAAGAGCTTAAAGTAATACCCAAACGGGAGCTCTACCTTCAGTTCAGAGATGCATAAGGATGTAGGCTTCTAGAAAAGTCTCTCATGATTAGACCCCCAAAAAGCCAGTGATATCACAGGCATGGAGCATAATCTGTGCAGTTCTGCTCTCAATGCCCTAGAGCCACAGCATTACCCATAGCTCTAAAGGCAAATAGACAATAAAAGGGAGAAGCACCACAACTGAAGGGGTGTATCTTCTCGCATGCATCAAAACTGAAAGATGTATGAGTATCACAATCAGGAAGTGCCACTTCCGGGGAGAAAATGTGAGAACAACAGCGACTCCTGGTGAGCACTTCAACCAGAATGTGTATGCGAGCCTCAGATACCATGTGTGCAAGTGCTGCAGGAGTGTGTGAGAATTGTAGCTCACTGCAAGCACCACACACAGGCATAGTGCTGTGTCTGGTCTCCACAACAATGACAAGAAGTGAAGAAGTCATAATTAATTAACTCAAGAGAATAGAATAGATAAGTCAGCCCAAACTATAGCCTAATGGACCAAAACAACATGTGATGGTTTCGGGGAGCTGCAGCCACTGTCACAGGCTACAGAGAGGATTCATCCATTCATTATACAAGTGTTCCTGAAGTGCAACGCCTGTGGCAGGTCATTCACTAGACTCTAATGATAGTCAGCTGTCAGTGGATATAATCATCCTGGTAACTGATATTAGAGCCGTAGTACTGCAGGGAAGGAGTTTGCCTTGCACACAGGCCGGGTTCAGTCCATGGCATCCCATATGGTTCCTCGACACCACCAGGAATGATCCATGAGAGCTCAGAGTAAGCTCTGAGAACTGCTGAGTTGGTCCCAAACAACAAAAAAATAAAATAAAATATTTCCAATAAGAAAATCAACAAAATAGGAGCTAATTATTAGAAGGCAAATTCAGCAGTTCTAGGAACTTTCTGTCCTAATTCACCTTTGGAGTAGTGGGAAGTCTGAGAACTTTGTTGCCTGTCTTCCCATTGTTCATCAATTTGCTCAACTGGGCACCAGTAACATCTCCATTAGTCCTGTCACAAGCAAGTGTAACCCAAGGACATCTGCTTGCTCCAGGGACAGGAGGAGCCTAAATCCATTCTTCAGGTCATGGGACTGAGGTCCCTAATTGTTACTAGTTTTTGGCATAACTGGTAATTAAAACACGGGTAGCTTAACTTTTTTGCCTACAAACAGAAACTGTCAAAAACGTGTTTTTGCTAATTTTGAGTGTCAGATACTGACCTGAGGCCTTTGTGATGACCATTTATGCAGTCATCACAGGTGGTAGCATTCTCTCATTCCTACTTACAAATTAGGAAACTAAGACATAGAGGTGAATTTTCTGCCTCTGTAATTAGATAAGCTGAGCACTAAATTCAAGCATTCTCACCTCAGAATCTATAATTAACACTGCTACTTTTATACTAAAAATAACAATCACCTGGAGAAATATTCAGTTAAGCCAAGCTCCTGTGGAAAAGCATCAAAATCTATTTCCAAGAGTTTGGTTCAACATTTCTGCTCTATTGTACACAAGAGAAGACTAAAATGAGAGGGAAGATGAAGAGAATGAAAAGTGTGAGGGAGAAGTAGAGGAAGAGAAAATGGAAGAGAAGAGGAAGGATGGTAAGGGGAAGAGGGAGAAGAGAGAAAGATTTGTTTCCTTTGTTCATTTGTTTTGTATAGTGAATATACCAAAGGAAATTCTAGAAAGATCCAGTCTATTTCCAAACAAAAGATCATTGCAATGGAGAGAATTGCATGTTATTTTTAAATGGTATTTAGAGAAGAAACAAAATTATTTTAGTCTTTGTCACTTAACAATAATTGTCCCAAATCCTACAATGAGAGAAAAGAAAAGATTGATGCTAAAGGGTGAGCTTAAGAAGCTGCGGACTTTACAGAACTTAAATATCAGTCAAGCATTTTTGTTGACCAGGCTCTCTTTCCAGAGAAATATGTTGGCAATGTATTTCACCACAGGGTATAAAGTACCAGAAAGGCTTCTGACCTCATGCATGCTCTGCTAAAGCAAAGCAAAAAGAGTAGAAAGCAGAAAACAAGGTTGTGGAGTTGGGGTAAATGTATAGTGCCAGCATTGCCCTTGAAGCTGTGCTAGTTTATGGGGTGTATTGGGGTGAACTGAACTCCGTTTACTGCAAATGAGCTTTCATAATGATCTGAGCCACAAAGGCTCCCCTTCTTCTCACTGTTATGAAGATGTCTGCAATAAGACAGGAAGATTTTGCTGCTATAATTCAGATCACATCTGGAAGAATATTCAGCAAGTACAAATTATTCAACATTTGTTAAGTCACTAAGTCAAAGAATAAAATTCAAATTTACTTAGGACTTCAGAGCCTACAAAAACTATTTGGTAATAGGGAGGGCCGGGCAATAGCCCAGCGGGTAGGGTGTTTGCCTTGCACGCTGCCGCCCATGCCCGCCCAGGTTCGATCCCGTATGATCCCCGAGCAACGCCAGGAGCAATTCCTGAGTGCAGAGCCAGGAGAAACCCCTGAGCATTGCCAGGTGTGACCCAAAAAGCAAAAAAAAAAACTATTTTTCTGGTAATAGTTTGGAACAAGATATAGTCACTAGTGATCATTACAGCTCTGTTCTTAGAGAAAAATAAATAATACTATCTTTAATTCATGCCCCCACTAACCATCTATTTGAGAAACTATACAAAATTCCATTGCATAGGAAACTCAAAGCAAAACAGAAAAATTCTGACTCAGTAGTAGAGTATATAATTGACATTGGTGAGGGTTTGATACCTGGCCTTTCTCCCCTCTCACCCATCCCCAAACAAAATGAAAACTCTCTCCACTAATAACTCCGATCAAGGAAACACACAGGTTAAGAAGTAGACAGCATGAAAGGCATACTCTCAGAGAATTAAGAGCCCTTTATACTGCATTCTCAGAGAGCAGCCTTGAACTCTTTCTACAAAAAGGATTTTAGCATAATATATCCAATTATAAATCTATGCAGTACTGTCACAAGCACTTGAGTATAAAAACATATACGACATCTTGATGTATTTACTTAGCTTCAAACTGAACAGCAAGAACTCTTTCTGCTCATTGTGTGTGTGTACAGGGGCAGAGGTGGTGGTAGGGTAATGTTATGTTTTTTTCGATTGACAATAATGGTTGAGAAAGTTCCTGCTCTTAAACAACTTGGTTTCCTAAAACTTTTTCCCCAGGAAATACAAAAGAGAGTTTAGGAGATACTGAAGCAACTAGGGAACATTCCAGCAATGCACCCAAACAAGAACCAATTATGGGCACCATGTGGTTCCGCGAGCATCAGTGGGTACAGCCCTGGAGTTCCCAGAGTATTCTGAATGTGGCCTTGGGGGCCCCAAGCATCGCCAAGAGCATCCCTGGCATTCCCAGCACTACAGGCGTTACGCTGGCACCATCACATCCTTAAGCTCTGCCATTGAATTGCTGGCTCGATGGCCAGGTCCCCTGTGCACTGCTTAGGAGATTTCCCTCAAAAAACTGAAATAGTAGCTAAGGAATTAATTTAAAAAAACAGATTGATTGGTTTGAATTAAATTTAAATTTTAAAGTATTTAAAGTTTAAATGAAAAGGATTATACTAATTTCATTGTATAATATCAGATGTAAAGTTGTTTTGTTCTGACTTCTTATAGATTATATTGTAAGTTCCAACTGCTGTTTAAGAAATTAAAGGGATAAGGATAAATTATCAGCAATGCTTCACAAGCCGATAACTTAATTAATTATACAAATTTTCAAGCATGTTACAAAAAAATGGAAACACAAAATATCCTATTTACCAAGATTTATTGGGCTTTAAAGTTAATTACATACAATCAATATCAAGAAATGTACCATTCTAATTGCCAATTAATATTTAGGCTCTCAAAATTTTAATTAAACTAGATAATGAAAACTTAAGAACTAATGGCATTATTTTAGTTAAGAATTTGATCACTAGCAATTAGACAAATTATTTTATAAATTCTACTAAGCACCTATTAAATTTCCTTTTTAACTTCCTGTGTATTCTATAAAGCTCTAAAATTTCTTTTTATGTATACATTAGTCAGCTTTACAAATGTCATGGTTAGTAAAGATCAGAAAAATAAATATTTTACATCCGAATAGGCTCTTTTCTTTTAGAGGGGATAAAGAAATGCGTGGCAATGCTCAGGCCTCACTCTAATGCAGTACTCAGTGTTGCTCCCTGGCACTGATTGGTGGACCAGCAGTGCCAGCTATTGAATCTGGTTGCCTACATTCAAAGATTACTCCAACTCACTGAACTATCTCTCTGACCCCTACATAACATATTTTAACAATTTAATTATACCATCTGAGATACAAATAATTAGAAGTCATGGTAATTAAGTTATGACAAAATGTCAAGAATATTGGCAGAAATAGCGATAGAACCTCAAATACAAAAGTACCAAGTTTTAGCTATTAAGATAGTTATTGTGGTGCTGTCTCTAAAATATAGCTCAAAGATGCGAGTTTTAGTGGCCTTGCATTTAGACTTCAAAGGCAGGTAGTTTGCAAAAAATTAGAAAGATAATTAAGGGGCCAGAGATACAACGCAGACATTTTAAAATGGTAGCCTTGCACACAGCAGACCTAGGTTTGATCCCTGCAACCACATATTGTTCTTTAAAGATTTCCAGAAGTGATTGCACAGAGCCAAAATGTAAGCCCTGAGAAGAACTGGTGAGAGGAGAAAAATTGAATTTTCAAAACTTAAAAAATATATTTAAAACCCATGAGTTAACAATAAAACTAGAAACAAAAACCAATAATAATTTGGGTCACATTAATATACATACATTTAACCTCATAAATTAGAAATGAGTTAATAAAGGAAAAATAAATATTAATCCTATCTTTCTTAGATGTTAAATCTATCAGGGTAGATAAATATTTAGTGAAAAATATGCTCTGTAGAATATTTCCAACTTAGAAATAGAAAAGTATAGTAGAATGTTTAAATCACTATTCTGTAATAACACTAATTTAATGAACCTAATTGCTTGCAGCTTCCTGAATATGGGATGTCATTTATATTCCACTTCTTCATTCAAGTTTCTTTCCTTATCATTCATTCCTCTCCAATTTTCCCTGGGGAAATGATTCTCAAGTATCACCTCCTTTCAGTTTTGAGCCTCTCCCCAATGCACTTCAGTCCCAGAACAGAAAAGATGAACTTCTGACTCCAATATGCCTTCATAGTGACTTCATCAGATAGAAAACTCAGCTCCCATTATTTGTGACTTTTTATGATTCACTGAACTCTTTGGCTCATACTCTTCTTAAAAAGAAGAATACGAGCCAAAGCTCTGGAAAACTGAACCAGATCACATTTGTCTTTCTTAAACACAACATCCATCTCCAGAATTAGTGAAGAAGTAGCCCAAACTGCTGCAAACCAATCACAAACATTAAACTATTCTCCTGTTTAACTACTTCATTTGAATTGGCTAGGCTTTCATTTTGTTTTTATCACATCATTCTAAGGAAAGTTGACTTTTTTGGTCTCAGATCCCTTGCTATTCGTGGAAGAAAACACACATAAGAAGTTGTGTATTGATTAAAATCATGAACAGATCCATTTCCTACAGATTAGGTCCAACCCCTGAGTACTCATCTTAAAGAAATATTCCATTCACATACCATGTTCACCCAAGATTATGACATTTTCCTAATCTGCTCATAGCTATAGACAAATTGTGGCCCTGGTCATAAATAACATGCTAATGAGAAATTCTTCAGTAATCATGACAGAAAATGATAGATTAAATTTATCTTCTCTTCTTCCTCACCATAAACAAGACAAAAAATTCTAGGATCCCTTGTAGTTCTTGGGACTTTTGTAATGAATGAAATTACTCTTATAACTTGTATCACTTGTCTTCCCGTTGTTCATCAATTTGCTCAAGCGGGCACCAGTAACATCTCCAAAAATCCTGTCGCAAGTGTAGCCCAAGGGCATCTGTTTGCTCCAAGAACATAAAAGAGCCTCAAACTATTCCTTCAGGTCATGGGAATGAGGTCTATAATTGTTACTGGTGTTTGGCATATCAATACAACACGGGTAGCTTGCCAGGCTCTGCTGTGCAGGTGGTATAGTCTCAGTAGTAGGCTCTCATCTCGAGCATTTACTGATGGACTGTGTGGCCGCACACAATGGGCAGAGATAGGCTTTTCTCTTGGGTGGAGCTCTGATGAGCTGTGGAGTCTGGATGTTGAAAATGGCGGCCCTCATGGTGTGGGAGTTCCTCTGGCTTCTTGCTAGGCTCTATTGGGATGATGGGCAAGACTAGAACCCACTTTCCCTCCCGGGCACCTCATAATCAGCTGAGCACAGGGAGAACCTGTAGCAGCTCTGCCCCATGTATCTGAGTCCATTTATTAAAATTTTTTTAAATTAAAAAACAATAAATACTGTAAGATTCTATTTATGATTCCACATAGTAAAAACCCTAGAAAATTGATAATGGATATCAGAGGCTGTGGAGAGGGGAATATGGGTAGCTTTTACTTTTCTTTAGAGGAACAAGAGAAGGGCAGACCCAACAGTTCTAAAACGATAGAGGACCATGCCATGTTGATGATGGAACCCTGGGTTCCCATATGCAAAGCACGTGCTCCAGCTCTTTGAACCATTTCCCAGGTCAGGGGATTGAACCAGGTCAGCACAAACTTGAGGTACTTGTTGGGAGTTGTGCATTTGTGGTGCCTCAAGCATGCAAGGCAAATAGTCTACCACTGAGGTAACACTTGTTTAAAATATTTTAATAAATATCTATCAAATAATTATCTTTATCAGGATTATTGGCCTACATTTTAAAAATATTGATATCTAGTTTTCTTTTACCTTTTTTTTTTTTTTTTGCTTTTTTTGGTCACACCCAGCAATGCTCAGGGGTTACTCCTGGCATCACTCGGGGACCATATGGATGCCAGAAATAGAATACAGATCGCCGCGTGCAAGGCAAACATCCTGTCCACCGTTTTATCTCTTTTTTTTATTCAATTTAGTTTTACGGTTTCAAAGTGTGAAGCCAGAGTGATAGCACAGCAGGCAGGGTGTTTGGCTTGCACCGCCGACCCAGGTTCGATCTCTGGCATCCCATATGGTCCTCCAAGTACCGCCAGGAGTAATTCCTGAGCAAAGAGCCAAAAGTAAGCCCTGAGCATTGCGGGTATGACCCAAAAAAATATGACTCAAAATTCTTTTAAGTCAACTGTTTAGAACTCAATGGCATTTAACTCTGGAAACAATTTCAGCACTGGTTTTTGATCAGTCTTCAAAATCCTATTTAGCACATAGCCTCATACTAACCTAAACTCTAGAATTACTTAAAAGTCTGACATGCAAGGGTTGTGCTCTTTTATTTTGCTTTCTAATCTCTGGAGTAAGTCTTTGACAAGATTCCAAATGGATAGTTCTGCTGAAATAGAACTCACAGAATGCTCAGTCTTTGTTTCTGAAACTTTTCAAGCACCATCTAGACTTGAGTATTTCTGCTCTGAATCCCCAAGCTTTACAGGCACAGTTAATAAGGCACTTTCTTTTCTTATTCTATTTAGAATCATACCTGGTCCATCCCCTTTTCCACTTCTTTTCCACTAGAGACCTCTTACTGTCTCGCACATTGCACACATGTGCAACTCACATACACGCACACACCTATTTATGCACATACTCACATGCATGCATACATGTGCCCAAACTCATATACTTATATACATGCACATGCACAAACTATCATTCACACACTCATGCATGCACACATACCCATGCACAAACACACAAGCACACACACATGCTCACACAAACACCCCAAAATGACCAACATCACACTCATTAGATCTCCTGGAGAACAAGTCTGAGTTTTACTCATTTTTCTCACAACAGCCCAATATCAAGGACAACGTGGTAAACACAGCAAGAGCAACTATTTCTGTTTGCTCCTTATATATTGACTATATTTTGTGTCTTCTTTGGTTAAGAAAAAGTTAAATTAGTGTTGCCTATTTGAAACCTTGCAGCTTTTTCCTGCTAAATACGACAGAAGCACTAATTTACAATAGCACACAGAACAGAGGCTCAATAGATTTATATTAGGGCCAGAGCGATAGTCCAGCAGGTAGGGCGTTTGCCTTGCATGCAGCAGGCCTGTGCCGGCCCGGGTTCAATCCCGGCATCCCATATGGTCCCCCAAGCACCACCAGGAGTCATTCCTGAGTACAGAGCCAGGAGTAACTCCTGAGCATCGCCGGTGTGACCCAAAAAAGCAAAAAAAAAAAATAGATTTATATTAAACAGATATCAACTTCTGTTGCCAAATATATAACATTATAATTGGTCAAATAACTTACCACAAGGCAAGGAGTCTTTTTAAAATTTTGCATAACTAGTTTGTCCTACTAAAAATCAGGTTTCACAAAAATGTTGATTTGCTTCAGTGTATGAATGTACAGCTTGTAAAGCATAATAGCAAGCTAAGGGTGGACACAGGAAGTGCTGAGCCCTGAGGGGAGACTTGGGGTTGACGGGGTGGTGTGCTCATATTTGACCAACAGGGGAGGCAGCCACTTTAGTAGAAAAAACTTGCTCCGAGAAGCTCCCGCTTTCTTTCAAAAAAATTATTATGCCACCGTGAGATATATAGTTACAAGAGTGTTCAGTATTTGAATTTCAGAAGGAACCTGAAGTGACCAAACACTCCCCAGACCAATCACCTCAAGCTTTGTCTATCACATTGGTTCTTCTCAATGCTGGGTGAGTAATTTTGAGAGTCAGAGCTTTTTTATGAAAAACAGGAGGGGTGGCTAAGAATATGAACTTATGGAGTACTTATTATTGGTGTGACCAAGGGCAAATACCTAATCATCTGGTGTTATTTTCCTCACCTAGAAAAATGGATGTAGCAATGGCCAACTCATTTTATTTTCACAATAGTGTAAGGTAGGTTCTATTATCCTTCATACCATTCAGAGAACAAACAGAGGTACCTAAAGGTGAAAGTCACACAGATATTAAATTCTTTGAACATCACATTATTAGTATAAGAGCTATGGTTCAAACTCAAGTTCCTGTTTTGTTTTATTATCATCACTACTGGAATCCTAACTGAACCTTCTTGATAGAATTGCTATAAAAAATTGTGTTTTAGGGACTGGAGCGATAGTACAGGAGGTAGGTCGCTTGATTTGTACACAGCCAAAGCAGATTCGGTCCCCAGCACCCCATATGGTCCTCAAGCTCCACCAGGAATAATCCCTGCACTCTTTTTTTTTTTTTTGCTTTTTGGGTCACACCCGCAATGCTCAGGGGTTACTCCTGGCTCTGCACTCAGGAATTACTCCTGGCAGTGCTCGGGGGACCATATAGATGCCGGGATCCAACCCGGCCGGCATGGGCCGGCCGCCTGCAAGGCAAATGCCCTACCACTGGACTATCTCTCCGGCCCTCCACCAGGAATAATCCCTGAGGGGAGAGCCAGGAGGAAGTTCTGAGCACCACTGTGTAGCCCCCAAACAAACAAAAATCTTATTTTATAATTTATGTATAAGTGATGCTTCAGGTTGTAACAGAAAGCAAATCTACGAAGACCCCAACTGAGAGGTATCAGTTGAAGAGACCATACTCAGGATTGACATCCATGCCTCGCCCTCACTAGTGTAAAGGGACTTGCAGATATGCCTCTATGAAATTCAAGTAGATGAAAAAAAATTGTGAAAATGGTAGTTGTGGTTGTACTACTGGAGAAGGGGTTGTCAGATTTTTTAAAAAATTGTTTATTGTACAATATATGCTGATCCAGAGACTCATATACAGGGGCAGAGCTGCTACTGGCTCTCCCTATGCCCAGCTGATCACGAGGCACCCAGGAGGGACGGAGGGTTCTAGCCCTGGCCGCCACCCCAGCAGAGCCTCAAGAAGCTAGAGGAACCCCCCCATGCAATGAGGGCCACCATTTTCCACATCCGGAATCCCTCCTCGTCAGAGCTCCACCCAGCAGAAGAGCTGATCACAAAAAGACTAGAGGTGACTACAAGAGTATCCCACCCACACGGCAGAGCCTGGCAAGCTACGTGTTCATATTTGATATGCCAAATACCAGTAGCAATTATAGACCTCATTCCATGACCTGATGAAATGGTTTGAGGCTCTTTATGTTCCTGGTGCATGCAGATGCCCTTGGCCTACACTAGCATGTGACAGGACGTATGGAGATGTTACTGGTGCCCACTCAAGCAAATTGATGATCAATGGGAAGACAAGTGATACAATATACAATTACAAAGATATTCATATCTGGGTTTCAGTCATACAGTGCTCCAGGACCCATCCCTCCACCTGTGCCCATTTCCCACCACCAATGTCCCCTGATTTCCTCCTCTCTCCCCCAGTCTATGGCGAGGCAATTTTCACTTCTCTCTCTGTCTGTCTCTGTCTCTATCTGTCTCTCTTTCTCTTTCTCTCTCTCTCTCTCTCTGTCCTACTTTCTAAACCAGCTAAGGCTCTGAAGCAACCCTATTGAAGTAAGTAAAGGGCAAAGTCTCAAAATAAAAGAATTTCAGAAAAACAGAGTTCCTACATAGTTACTTTTTTTTAGTTTTCCATTTGGGATATTGTTTGCTTGGGCTCTAACTAGCATTACATGTTCTCTGGCTGTATGAACCAAGGAAATCAAATGAGTGCCATCATAATTTGGGGTTTCCAGGTGTCTACATGCACTATAGTGTTTCAAACAAAGATTTTTAGTGCCTCACAATCATTTACACTCTTGATTTAGAATAGTAAGTATTAAGTTAATAGTATTAAGTTAAACAAATTAGCCTATTATATATAAAACACACAGATGAACTAAGGATTTTAGCAGAAAAGGAGCATGGAAGGTCATTTTTTTTAAAATGCCTGTATTAGACACGACACAGAATCCATATCTGCCATTTGTTCCCTGGGAACAATGGGAACAGTTCTCCTGATCCACCTTAGTCTATAGAGACAATCAAAGGTCTCCTTCACTGGATTAGGCAAATCTTCAAGCCTCTTAATGGTGACAAACAAGCAAATCAAGAATCTCTTATTTGAAGTGATAATAAACTAATCGGTTGGAGATAAATAAAAGGCTAAATTGTTCTCACCTTCAACTAAAGTATAGAAGGCTATACCAATGACTTAATGGTCAGGTATAAAGTTAAGCAAATATAATAAACAATGCTATTTTCCTTATTTCAAAGAAAGAAACTATCCCAGAGTGTTCGCTTTGTAATTCTGCAAAGTTTGCAGTTTGCAATTTTTATGTCATTTCAATAGGGAAAAAGACTTGCAACTGGAGTTCCAAAGGACACAACTTAAACACGAATGAATCAAAGGGAAAATAAAGTTGAACTTGCTGACTCTTGTACATAAATGAGGGGCTGTGCTCATTAAGCAACCTTGTACCATCTGAAAGCCAATCATGAACATCTTTTTTAATTGTATTTTGCACAGTGGTTCAATAAAAAAAAATTTAAAAAAGAGAAACCCTGTACAATGAGCTGGAACTGGAAATAAAGTACTTTAATGGAATGTAATATGAAGACATCTAACTTTGAACAGCAGGAAGCCCAGTCTAATTGCCCAGCAGTTTAGTCTCCATTACCATCAGGAGCACCCCTGGACTGCCACAGCCACACTAGGACACCTTTTCACCCAGCTCCAACAGGAGATTAAGCCTAAACAAAGTCACAGAGTGGGGAAGAATATTTACCTGGTATCCATCTGATAAGGGGTTAATATCCAGGATATATCAGGCTCTGGTAGCACTTTACAATTTAAAAAAGTCAACCCCATCAAAAAAATGGGAAGAAGAAATTAATAGAAGCTTCCAAAAAGAAGAAATTTGAAAGGCCAAAAGGCATATGAAAAAGTGTTCTTCATCATCAGTGCTTTATCATCATCAGGGAGATGCAAATCAAAACAACAAATGTGAGGTATCATCTCACACCACAGAGACTGGCACACATCCAAAACAGCAAGAACAACCAGTGCTGGCGTGGCTGCAAGGAGAAAGGGACCCTTATCCACTGTTGGTAGGAATGTCGACTGGTCCAGCCCTTTTGGAAAATAATATGGACCTTCCTCTGAAAACTAGATATTGAGCTCCCATTTGACCCAGCAATACCACTCCTGGGAATATACCCAGGAGACCCAAAAAACAGATAGCAGAAACACTATCTGTACATCTTTATTTATCACAGCTCTATTCATGATAGCCAGAATCTGGAAACAACCTAAGTGCTGGAGAACAGAGGACTGGCTAAAGAAACTGTAGCATGGAATACTATGCAGCTGTCAGAAAAGACAAAATTATGAAATTTACCTGCAAATGGATGTACATGGAGACTATCATGAGGATGTACATGGAGACTAAAATTAGTCAGAAGGAAAAGGACGAATATAGAATAACTGCCTAAAAAAATAGTACTCCATATTATTTTAATTCTCTTCAATGCATACATGCCATTTCCTAGGAAATAAATAGTAATGACATTAACAGTTATAAGTACTTACCTGGTCTCTTTCCCTGGTTTTATTTCCAGTTTGGAGTAAAGGCAAGCTATTAGAAATCTTTACTAACCCTTTCAGGTGTATACATTCTATTTTCTAGAAGTTTTTACGAGATCAAACCCTTAGGATTTGCGGTGCATACTTACACAATGGCTCAATATCTGCCTCAAGCTGTGAAAATCTTCCACAAAGTTTATTTCTTTGCAAACTTGTAATTGAAGTTTACCCCAAAACATCTTCCATGAAGAAGGATAGAAGTTGCTCTTGGAACATGCAATTTTTCTATAAAAATGATATAAAATTGCAGGAAGACCATAAATAACTTTCATAAAAAGTCACTGAAAGACGCATCCCCTTGGTTATTACTTAATGCCCATCTGGAAAATTTTAAATATGAGAAAAGAAACAACCCAACAAGTAAAAATATGAAGAGGAAAAGCCTCGGTCTTACCATAAAAAGCTTTTTTGTTTTCTTTCTTAATAATCTTATCTTTTTAATGCGATCTTCCTACAAGAAAATAAAGAGAAATAACCTTGTTTTATGCAGAATTACAATGCCTGTTCTGTTATTAAGCAGAGACTTATACTTACTGGAATTGTTGCTTTGAGCCGTGCTGCCTTGATATAGAGCAAATCAACAGCTTTGGACAGAGTTCCCTTCGGGTGACAAGTTTTAGCAAAGGAAGATTGCTTGTGCTTGGCAATGGCAAAAGATAAAGTGACTAACAGCAACCCAGACCTCAAAATGCAACTCACCCTCATCTCCCCTCCACCCCAGTCTGCTCCTCACTCAAAGCAGACAATTACTTGACACGTTGGTTAGATGAGAGGATAACCTACTTTAACCCTCAATGCCTCTTCTCCAATGAGATGCTACCAAAGCTATCTTACACTTTACATAGAGGGAGATCATTCTGGTTGTTCTATATTTTGAGGTTGCTTTATAATAAAAAAAAATAGTCAAGTCATTTGTGTCATTAAGTTAAAGCTCAAGTTTACAGGAAGGTTAGAGGCCATTTCGGGGGCGGGGGGCCTTCCCACAGCTATATTTCAGAACTTCAATTGCATATCATAACATGTTATCATTTTAAAAGTCATTAAATAAAAAAGAGCATGATATCTAGTGATAGTGCTATTATTTTTAACTGCCATATGGATAAAAAAATAAAATCCTTTACTAAAAAGGAAGACTAGAAAAATGTAACTGAAATGTAGAATGAGCAGCACATGGAAACCTACTTTGATCACATATGGGTTTGACATTTATCCCTGGCCAAAGTCTTCTCCTGACTCCTCAGTAGCCCTCAGAGCTATGGGCCAGAAACTGCATCAAGACCCCAGGAGAAAACATTCCAATTATTCTCAAGAACTTTCTCAGCTCAGTAATTGTAACTCCTTTAACATATTCTATATTTATTCAAGAATTGAACAATTGAATTAAAGTCTACAACTTCATTGGTTTTCTGAGATCTTTTCTCAAGTTGACTCTTCAGAACTGTCATCCAGTATCAGACTTCCAGGAAAGTGTGCTTTCTAAAGGAAAAAGAACCTGCCCTATACTTTAGTCTTTGACTACTTCACCCATTCCATGGAGCCTCATGTAAAGGCACTCATACAGTATTCACTAAGTAAATTCTTCCTATCTTGCATCATGAGTTGCTACTATATTGGTTTTTAATGTGTTTCACTAATAAATGTTTAACAATAACCTGTCTATACAAAGAATTGTGTCTATACAAAGAATTCCAAACCTTAGAAATGATTGATGTATATCTACTCCCATCCTCACTTCTATCCCAATCCCATGGCAATGATTATGGTATGGCTTATACTAGGTAGAAGCCCCATTACTGATCATTGGAATTCACAATAAGTTTTAAGTCAGGATTTAAGTTCTAAGTGTATCTCTGAGGAACTCACATTTCATTTCACCTGAGCTATTGTGCTAATAAAGAACACCATCAAAAAACTCTCAATATCAGTGCAGGGCTAGCCACAATGTGTAAAATAAGAGGGAGAGAGATGCAGAGACAGTAGAGAGAGATAGAGAGAGAAAGAGAGGAAACTGGGGTACGCTACGATTAAGGCGGGTGGGGGATGGGAGGGAGGGGGTACATTGGTAGGTGGAAATGGGGCACTGGTGTAGAGCCAGGGCTGGCTTGCTAGGAATACTGTATTACCAAGAGCCAATTATGAATACCTTTGTAATTGTATGTTTCCACGGTGGTATAATAAAAATTTTTTAAAAAATAACACCATCAAAAATCAAATATCAGATGAGAATAATCACAAAGAGTTACAACAGAAAACAGTGAACAGGAGTTCAAATGTTCTTAAAAGTATATGATAATTCAAGAAAAGAAAGAATTATTTTATCTGGAAGCAGTTTAAAATTATTTTATTATTTAAAGTGATTATTTTAGTGTTATACTAAAATAATAAATACCCAATTTTGTTTTAGTTTGCTATCCAAAGTTCATTTAAAGAAAAAAAGAAGTGTGAGGGAAAAACAGTTCAGTTGATAAGGCAACATCATCAATCCCAGTTCAACCCCTGAACATGTCCTCTGAAAACCACCAGGAGTGATCTCTGAGTGTAGAACCAAGAGTAAGCCCTGAGCACCACAGGGTGTGGTCAAAAAGCAAAAACAAGCAAAAAAGATAGAATAAAATAATTTTAATGGACTAAACCCAGGGATGGAAAGTTCAAATGCCTTCAGGGAGCATGAATTAACATAAGCATCCTAAATCAGTATATATAGGATAATTGGAACTAAATTTCCCCTTACTTCTCCTAAAGCTTGGAAGTAGATATCTTATTAATAGAATTATAAGAGTGTTCAATAAAAGTCAATGGCGATGCAACAAAAGTATGGCATTAAAGGATCACACAAAAATATTTTTTCAGTTTTATGCTGATTAGAATGTTTAATTTAAGATCCCTTATGTGAATCAACTTAATTTGCATGCAACTCAAATTGCTAATGTTGATCAGTTAAGCTAAAGTAGGTTCTGTTTGCTTTTAACTTTGAGTAATTGCATTTCTATGAATGTTTTTACCACCATTCAAACCACCATGACCCAAGGGAAATGATACATATCCCAAGGATGCCTCTGTCAGCAGGAAAATTCCCCAGCTGGTGGGTTCTTGTCTTGCGACATGAAAAGAAATATGTGACCAAACCAGACTGTCTAAAAAGAAAAAAATATTTCTCAAATCCAAGGAGTGCATGAATACAAAAGAAAAAAAATCAAGTCCACTGCTGGCTCAGTGGCTCAGATAGAATGGATAGGACTCACAAAACATCCCAGTATTTCCCTGTTTTTATCACTTCCCAGTTAGGGAAGTGGAATGTTCAAATGCCTTCAGGGAGCATGAATTAACATAAGCATCCTAAATCAGTAGATATTTTGATTATCTAACTTCCAAGCAACAACATACAACTTCAGTCTGCCGCCTAGTGTTATGAGGTAAATTATGAAAAGACAATAAAATTGTTAAGAACCAAAGTTCTAGTTCAGTTACCCAGTTTCAATAGTGTAAGAAGTGGATAAGATTTTTTTTTAAAGGGACTTTCTTCTCACCCCGAAGCTAAAGCATTTATAAGCATAGTAAATGTAATAGTGGGAAGAAGCAGTGCTCCATTCCCAATAGTGCTCCTTGGCACTATTGTGAAATGACCAGGAAGAACATACAGAAACACATAAAAAAAAGTGTTTCTAAAATAGAGAAACACAACATAATAGAACATCTATAATGCTAGCACCTCTGCTTTGGTTTAGAGTCAACTTAAGAAAAATATGGTCTTTTTATCACTGTTATCTAGGTCTGTCATTGATCGCAGTCATTCTACACTTTTGTCAGCAGTTCTGTCTCATGGGGAACCTTTAAACAGTCCTATTGTGACTTCAAACACTGAGTAGAGATCTATATATAGACACAAGCCACCTAATTTATCCCACACACATTCTGTGCAAAATAAACTCACTCACATATGCAGAGAATAGTTGCATACTGGGAGTCCTATGTGCTGCAATTTTACATCGGATCTCTGATCTTTGTGTATAGAATGTGTATGTGTGTGGGGGAGGGGGGAAATTCCAAAATATTTAATAGTTGACTCTAAGACACGAATATTTTTTCACACTTTACCCAGAGCCTTGGCAGAACCTGGCAAGCCACCTGTGGTGTATTTGATATGCCAAAAACAGTAACAATAATGAAACTCATTCCCAATGAATGGAGAGGTTACTGGTGCCTGCTCAAGCAAATCGATGAACAACAGGAAGACAAGTGGCAATATTTCTTAAATCACTATATGTTTTATAATCCATGAAGTCTTGCAAGTACGTTGCAAAGTCAGAACTCATATAAGGCCTTGATTCATGTTTTCAATTAAACCCAATCCCCCAATCCCAGTGTTAGTTCTATTAATGGAGGACCCCTTCCAAATACCAAGAGTAAACTCTAGTCTAACATAAGAAAGAAGGAAAATAATTGTCTGAAGGCACCTTCATACTGACAAAGCTAGAAACTTTATTGAAACTTTATTTATTGGTACTCTGAAGCCGGAGCGATAGTACAGCAGATAGAATGTTTGTGTTGCATGAGGCAGACCCAGATTCGATCCCCAGCATCCCATATGGTCCCTTGAGCACCACCAGGAATAAATCCTGAATGCGCAACCAGGAGTAGTCCCTGATCACCTCTGAGTGTGACCCAAAAAGGAGAGAAAGAAAGAAAGAAAGAAAGGAAGGCAGGCAGGCAGGCAGGCAGGCAGGCAGGCAGGCAGGCAGGCAGGCAGGCAGGCAGGCAGGAAGGAAGGAAGGAAGGAAGGAAGGAAGGAAGGAAGGAAGGAAGGAAGGAAGGAAGGAAGGAAGGAAGGAAGGAAGGAAGGAAGGAAGGAAGGAAGGAAGGAAGGAAGGAAGGAAGGAAGGGGAAGGAAGGAAGAAAGGAAGAAAGGAAGAAAGAAAGAAAGAAAGAAAGAGAGAGAGAGAGAGAGAGAGAGAAAAGAAAGAAAGAAAGAAAGAAAGAAAGAAAGAAAGAAAGAAAGAAAGAAAAGAAAGAAAGAAAGAAAGAAAGAAAGAAAAGAAAGAAAAGAAAGAAAAGAAAGAAAGAAAGAAAGAAAGAAAAGAAAGAAAGAAAGAAAGAAAGAAAGAAAGAAAGAAAGAAAGAAAGAAAGAAAGAAAGAAAGAAAGAAAGAAAGAAAGAAAGAAAGAAATGGATAGTGCTCAAGTAGAGATCACCAGGACAAGAGAGCATAGAAAGAACTACCCTTCCTTGTGACCCAAAGCCTAGAGTCCTTAAGGGGATAGATATCCAGGTCCAGGCAAATCTGCTTGATTATGCCCACATGTGGTCTGATTGGGGGTTATTCTTACTAGCACACATATCCTTTAGTCAGTATGGAAACTTCTAGGAGACTCAACATGACTTATTATGAAATGTTTCCTATTCTTTAAGGTTCCTACTGGGTTTTTCCTGGGAAGTTTTGACAACAGCTGCCAGTTCTGTGTTCCATATGGGAATATTCTTTCATGGATTTTGCAAGAGGTCAGTTTCTGTCAGGAGTAGCTGGTTTTTAATCAGTGGTTTACAAACATTTCCATGGTAGAAAGTACCATCTATCTACTGAGTTTATAATTTTTTTGTATTATTCAAGAACTTATAAACAGTATAAGAATAAATTTACCCTAAAAAATCTATCATATCCTCAGGGCTATCGGCCATCATGCAGAGACTCAGACACATGGGAGAGAGCTGCCATCCAGCCTCTCCCCTAGCTCAGCTGACCATGAGGAGCCCAGGAGGGAAGAAGGGTTTTAGTCCAGGCCCATCACCTCAGTAGGGCCTCAGAAGCAGTCAAGGAAACTCACTCACCATAATCACCACCATTTTCAAAGTCCGGACTCCACAGCTCATCAGACTCCCACCCAAGAGAGAAGCTGATCTCAAGCCTGGCTCACCAGAGCCCCAAGCAACAGAGCAGCCAAGTTCAAGCCCAGGTTGGCAATCTTCGGAGACAAAAATCACCAGGCATTTGTGGAGATGGAGCTGGGGTCCCCCTTCCCCCTCTTTGTCTCATCTGGGAGGCCTGTTGGACCCACCCACAAACTGCCTCAGGGCTATTGGCCATCATGCAGATACTCAGACATAAGGGGGAGAGCTGCTATCCAGCTCTTCTTGAATCCACGGCCACTTGTGGCCACATGGTATATCAGACTGGTGGAGCCAATCATATTCTAGAACTCAGAAAATAAATTTAAGAACATAATTTGGCCAGATCTGCCATAGCCAAGAATAGGGAATAAAATGGATTCATCAATAACATTGCCATGTAGGTGCTTTAACAGTCAATACAATCAGTGCCAGCTGATGGAGCAGGCATGGGGATTGGGGTGGGTGGAATTGAGGGTCTTTGGTAGTTGGAACACACTGGTGGTAGGAGTGGTGTTGAAATATAAAACTTTCTATCAACAGTATTATGAAAACGTTTTTACTTTGTAAATCATAGTGTTTCAATAAAAAGGGGGAAATCTATCATATCATAAACCAGAGAGGAAAAGTAAGACACCTCATAAATATAAATGTTCACTCAAGATTAGCAATTCTATGCCATTTAATTAAAGAACCTAGAAGAAATAAACAGATATCTAGTCATACATTGTCCCAAACTTGTACTAGAAAGGAAACAACTTAAATAGACTTATATTAAGGAAGTTCAGGCAATAAATATTTCCTAAATCTTCCAAAAAACAAAGGCCAAGGCCACTTGGTTTCACCAGTGAAGTCTTCCAAATCTTCAGATACGATACACTGCCCATCATTTTACACTCTCTCAAAAATTAGAAGAAATAATAACTTACAAATAAGATTCTGTAAAGCTATTACTTTGACATCAAAAGTTGACAGAGACATATATTACATTTATATATCAGTATCCCTGATGAACATAGATTCAAAGATCCATAGTAAAACTCTAAGCAAATTGAATGTAATACATTAAATTAATCATAAACCAAGACCAGATAGTATTTATCTCAAGAATTCAAAGATGGCTCAATATTTGCAAATCAATCATCATACTACACTAATAAAAAGCAAGATTAAAAATCATATTATCATTCCTATAAATTCAGAAAAAAAATAAAAGATCCAAAACCCATCTGTGATTTAAAAAAAAATCCTTAACAAAATGAGAACTGAAGAAAATTACCTCAATACAGTAAAGACAAATGCAGCAAATCCACAGGTAACATTATACCTGGAGGAGAAAAAATTGAAAGTCTTTCCTCTAATTTGAGCACAAGATAAGGATGACCATACAAATTTAAGCCACAGCAACAGGAATTATGAGAAAGAACTTAAACAAATTCATATTGACAAAGAAGTCAAACTGCAGATGACATGATATTGAACATAGGAAACCCTAAATATTCCACAAAAAATGCCTAGAATTAAAAAAATATATACAGCTAAGTAGCATGTTAAAAAATAAACGTGCTAAAATGTTGCATTCTTATATAAACAAGTGAAAGAGAAAAAATTAAAAAATCAATCCCTTTCACAATCAATCAAATAAAAAATCTAATATCTGGAATCAAATTAACATGGAGTCTAAAGACCTATTACTGAAAACTATAAATTACTCCTGGAAAACTAAAACACACAGAAATGAAAAAATATTTCTTGGATTGATAGTGTCAGTATCACCAAAGTGATCAAAGCCATTTACATGTTCAACACAATATCTATAAAAAATTCCTACAACATTATTCCATGACAGATATTACATTTCTAAAATTTGTATTGAAGAAAGCTTATAGAATTTCCAAGGAAATTCTTTACTGTGGGGGCTTGGGAATGGGGGGACTATGGAGGTTTTGCATTCCCTGACTTAAAACTGTATTACAAAACTATAATAATCAAAATTCTGGTACCGGATTAAAGACAGACTCTCAGACCAATAGAATAAAATTTAAAATCCACATATGCATGTCAAATGGAAAACTCTACAACCAAATAAATAATGCCCAAAATAAGAGGATATTCTGCTAAATGGAAGAATATATTCTCATACTATCAACCAGACAAAAATTTAATTTCTTAGGTACATAAAGAATCTAAAAAATTCAATAAGATAGAAATATACAACCCCATCAAAACTGTTGCACAATTCAACAGACATTTTCTTCTAGGAGAAATATAGAAGGACAACAGGCACATAAAACGATGTTTATCATCACAATTATCAGGGAAATGTAAATCAGAGTGGCAACGGTGAGAATGGTCTACATCAAAAATAATGGAAATGCCAGTATTGGAAATGATGCAATGAAAATGAACCCATGTTCACTGTTGGTGTCTCTCTTGCCTGTTCCAGACTTTGTGGAAAACAGCTTGGAGATTTTCAGAGAATGAATAAGAGACATTACGTATGATCCTGCAATCCTTCTCCTGGCCATCTATCCCAAGAATCCCAAAATAATATTCCAGGATGTTGCCACATAATATTCTTTACAGCATTATTCACAATAACCAGAGTCTGGAAATCCAAGTACCCAACAGCAGATGGGTGATTTAAAAAAAAATTGTGGTAAAAAACAAAACCAAAATATCTTACAGCTATGATAAAAGAAATAATGCAGTTTGCCACAACCTAGATTGGATTTGAGAGTATCACAGTAAATGAACTGAGTCAGAAGTTAAAGTAACTGTACAGAATACACACAAAGCAAGAGATTAGAAAAAATCCATAAGAAAAAAAAATCCCAGATCCATAGCAATAGTACAGTAGTAAGACACTTCTCTTGCACACACCAACCTGGGTGCAATATCTGGGTTCAATATCTGTGATCCCATGAGTCCTACCAGGAACAAGCCCCAAGTGAAGAGTGTAGAGCATCTCTGGGTATGACCCAAAACCTAAAAAATAAACTAAATAACAAATGCCAATGTTGTCAACAGAATGGCCAACTGAAGCAAGAAAGCAGGAGTAGATGGAGAGAAAAAATCTGGAGATAGGAGTTGAGGATTATTGAAACTCTGATGATGAGGAACAGTAACATAGTACTGCAAATATAAAACAATATGGAAATTGTTGTGTCATGTTACCTTTATAAAATTAATTAATATTTTCACTATCACTATCACTATCTTCCCGCTCACCTTCAATTTGCTCGAGCGAGCTCTAGTAACATCTCCATATATCCTGCCTCATGCTAGTAGAGCCCAAGGGCATCTGCTTGCTCCAGGAACATAAAGAGCCTCAAACCATTATATTAGGTCATGGGAAAGACCTAACATAATTGTTACTGGTATTTGGCATATCAAATACAACACTAGCAGCTTGCCAGGCTTGCCGTGCATGTGGCATACTCTTGTAGTCACCTCTAAATACAGCATTTAGAGGCCGCAAGTGGCAGCGTGAGCTGGGCTGTGATAGGTTTGTCTGCTGGATGGAGTTCTGAAGAGAGGGGGAGGTCGGATGTGGAAAATGGCAGCCCTCATGGAGTGGGGGGGTCGTTTGGCTTGTTGCAGAGGCTCTGCTGGGGTGGTGGGCCAGGGCTAGAACCCGCCATCCCTCCCGGGCCCTCATGAGTGGCTGGGCACAGGGAGAGCTGGTAGCAGCTCTGCCCCATGTCTGTTAGCAGCTCTGTCCCAAGTCTGTTAAAATTAAATTTAATATTTTAATTTTTTTAATTTATTATCAAATTTTCTGGCTATTTATTTCATGTAGATTTATTTCCTAGTTTTTCCATCATTTTGTTATTTTGGCATTTTTAGAATTTACACATTGATATCAAGCATGCCATTCAGTCTCTGACTGTGAAAGGCACACAGTCCCTAAAACCTGCAAAGAATATAAAACTCTAAATTTTCTCTCAAAATCAAAAATGAGACTGAAAATATCTATAAAAAACTATGGTACTGACCTCTTCTCCAGCTGAAAACTTAGTCCAGCAAAAGAAAAAGACGTGAAAGCATGCAATAAGCACAAACCCAAGTATCCTCCTAAATTAAACAAAGTTTATGACTTAGTTCTTCCATTTCATATTAGAAGAACGTCCACAGTAATAATAGCAAGAATATGATACAATTTAGTAATCCCAGTCGTGGGGCAAGAGAGTAACTTACTCCTACAATGGGTAGGGAGTAAGGCACTTGCTTTGTACATGGTCAACCCGGTTGGATCCCTGGTGCCCCCTGGTGCCCCATAATGGTGCCTCCCAGACCCTACCAGAAGTGATCACCAAAAACAACCAAGAGTAATTCTGAGCACAACTGGCCGAGAGTAAGTACTGAGTACAACAAGATATGGCAAAAATATAAAGATGACAAGGAGAGGGAGGAGAGGGGAAGGATAGGAAAGGAAGGGAGGTGAGGTGAGGTGAGGGGAGGTGAGTAAGTACTGAGTACAAGGTATGGCAAAAAATATAAAGATGACAAGGGGAGGAATGGAAGGGGATGGAAGGGAAGGGAAGGAGGGAAGGGCGGAAAGGGAGAGGAGGGAAGGGGAGGGGAGGAAGGGGAGGGGAAGGGAGGGGAGGAGAGGGGAAAGAAGGAAAGGGAAGGGAGGGAAGGGGAGGGGAGGAGAGGAGAGGGAAGGGGAGGGAAGGGAAGGGGAGGAGAGGGGAGGGAAGGAAAGGGAGGGAGGGGAGGGAAGGGAAGGGGGGGAGGGGAGGAGAGGGAAGGGAATGGGAGGGAGAGGAGGAGGAGGGGGGGAAAGAAAAGGAAAGGGAAGGGAGGGAGGGAAGGGGAGAGAAGGGAAGGGAGGGGAGGAAAGGAAAGGGGAAGGAGGGAGGGAAGGAAAAGGGAGGGAGGGAAGGAAAGGGAAGGGGAGGGGAGGGAAGGGAAGGAGAGGGAAGGGAAGGGAAGGAAAAAGAAGAGGAAGGGAGGGAAGGGAAAGGAGGGCAGGGAAGGGAAGGAAAGGGAGGAGAGGGAAGGAGGGGAGGAAAGGGAAGGGAAGGGAGGGGAGGAGAAGGGAGGGGAAGGGAGAGGAGGGAAGGGGAGTGGAGGGGAGGGGAGGGAGGAGACGGGAGGAGAGGGGGGGAAAGGGAGGGGGGGGAGGGGAGGGGAGGGAATCCAAGTAGTAAGAGCCCAGAAATGCATCTTTTTGTCAAAATCTACTAATCATTATTCTCTCTCTTCAGTTCTATGGTTCTTGGCAGCCAGTCTATAATTCTGAAAGGATACATGATGAGCTGCTTTAGAACCTTATCTTCTCATTGCTAGCTATAAGGCTTTTTATTAAGAAGTTCCCTTCAACTCAGAACACGTCAAAGTTCCTCCCGTGACCTAAGGGTTACTCTTTCCCTATTCTCAGAGTTCTGGCTTCTTCTCCGACTGCTTTCCCCCACCCTAGGGCCCTCGTGCACTGATTCTTGTGGCTTTTGAATTAGGTAAAAAAGTCTGTATCTCAGTGCCTTTTTATTTGTTCTGGCCTGAAATGTGTATCTATATGGCGAAATTTCAAGTCTTTGCTAAATACCTCTTTTGACAAAGGTCTCCCTGGATATCTATTAAGGGCTGGCCATGTCCCCTGTACCACCGGAAACTCACATACTGAAATCCAGAGAATGTGACTGCATTTGGAGATGGGGTTCTAAAAAAAGACAATCAGTCCAAAAGGATAACATTTGGATAAGTGCTAATCAAATATGACTAGTACACTTATAAGAAGAGAATCCAGGGTATGTATGGACAGAGAAATAATCATAGGAAGACATGCAATTGGCAAAATAAGGAGAGAGACCACAGAAGAAACTGACTCTGCTACAAAAGTTGGTGCCAGATTTCTACCTTTGGAGTCAGTAGAGCATTTATTTTGTCTGATATAGTCACCCAGTCTATGGTACTTTGTTATCACAGTTCCAGCAAATGAATATAATACCTTACTTATTTCGTTCCTCAGATAGTCATTATCTTTTTTGTTTTGTTTTTCCCTCAAAGTCCTGATCAGTATTCAACATGGTATTTTTACTTCTGCATTTATTATTTCCTTCATGGTGGGAATTTTTATCTGTTTGTACTGTTTTGTTTACTGTAGTCCCAGTTCAAAACAGGGACTGTCAGATTGCACTGTTCAAACGTCTGTTTCATTACCAGATATGCCCCAGTCCGACAACCACAGAATGCCCTTTTGAGGTGAGAGAAGAGCAGAATGAGACTGAGTCTTTAAGAGACAGAGGAAGAACCTAGAGTGCTGACACAGAGATAAACTCTGCTCTGGGGGTTGTCGCTTGTCTACTTCTCAACCCACTTCTGAGTTAAGTTGAGCAGCCACAAGCAGTTCCTTATCTTTTAACTTTGCCTTTGAGATCTGTAGAACCTAGAATGGGCATCCCCTTCCCCTCCCTTCAATGTTTACTCTCTCCCTTTGCATTTAAACCACACCAGACGCCGTAGGAGGATCAGGTCAACTGAGCATTTGGGTTTGACTGGAGTCTCTC